>PVLA01011370.1:0-53758 GCA_004027455.1 Hydrochoerus hydrochaeris
AAAAAAATAAAAAAAGAGCTCATCTAAAGGATATAACTGCATGTTTGTTTAAGTGTGTAGGATTGATAACCATGTTGCCACATCTTTGTTGGATCAGTGAACAGAACTGTTTGCAACCTCACTGTTTCAATGTTCACTTTGTATGCTTTAATTTTGTAACTTGAACAACTATGTCTAAGAAGACAATATGTAATTTATCAACTAGTAATTTCTTACTGTTTATTTTTTTGAAATTCTACATTGTTTCTACCCTTTTTTCTGTTTTGCTTTTTTTCTCTTTAAATAAAATTTAAAAAATAAAGAAGAATAAAGCAATACCTACAATTCAATGAAAATACAGAAACAACATACTGTAATCTGTGGAATGCAATGAAAGCAGTCTTAAGAGGGAAATATATAGCAATAAATTGTCACATCAAGAAAATAGAATGAGCACAAATAAACAAGCTAATGTTCCATCCCAAGCTTCTAGAAAACGAAGAGCAAGCTAATCCCAAAGCTCACAGAAGAGAGGAAATTGTAAAGATTAGAGCAGAAATCAATGCAATTGAAACTAAAAAAATAATACAAATAATTAATGAATCAGAAAGCTGGTTTTTTGAGAGAATAAACAAAATTGACAAACCCCTAGCTAATCTCATCAAGAGAAAGAAAGAAAAAGCCCAAATTCATGCGATAAGAACTGAAAAGGGAGAAATTACTACAGATCCCATGGAAATTCAAAAGATCATGAATACCTACTTTGAAAATCTCTACTCACATAGAGTGGAAAATGCAGAGGAAATGGACAGATTTCTAAAAACATATTACCAAAGCTCAACCAAGAAGATATAGCAATTTTGAACAACCCAATATCAGCTATTGAAATTGAAAATGTAATTAAAATTTACTAACAAAGAAAAGCCCAAATCCTGATGGATTCACAGCTGAATTCCACAAGAAATTTAGAGATTTGATGCCAATATTCCTTAAACTCTTCAATGAAATTGAGAAGAAAGCAATCCTCCCTAAATCATTCCTGGAGGCAAGTATTACTCTTATAACAAAACCAGAGAAAGACCCATCCAAAAAGAATGATAGACCAATCTCACTAATGAACATTGATGCAAAGATTCTCAATAAAATACTTGTCAAATAGAATGCAGCAAATCATCAAGAAGATTACACATCATGACCAAGTGGAATTCATTTCAGGAATGCAGGGATGGTTTAACATATGAAAATTGATAAATTTAATACACCACATTAACAGAGCCAAAAACAAAAACCATATAGTCATATCAGTACATGCAGAAAAAGCTTTCAATAAAGTTCAACACATGTTCATCATAAAAACCCTTCAGAAACTCGGAATACATGTCAACCTCAACCTTATGAAGGCCATCTATGACAAACCAACAGCCAACATTATACCAATTGGACAAAAACTGAAAGCTTTCACTTTAAAATCAGGAACAAGACAAGGATGTTCACTATCACCACTCCTTTTCAATATAGTTCTGGAAACACTAGCTAGGACAATCAGACAAGAGAGAGAAATAAAAGGAACAGAGGTAGTAAAGAAAGAAGTTAAACTATCGCTATTTGCAGATGACATGATACTTTACATAGAAGACCCAAAAAACTCCATTAAAAGACTACTAGAGGTAATAAACAAGTTCAGCAGTGTAGCTGGATACAAACTGAATGCTCAAAAATCAATAGCATTCCTGTACACAAACAAAAAACTCACTGAGAGAGAATTTATGGAAATATTGCCCTTTACAATAACATCTAAAAAAATCAAATACTTAGAAATAAACCTAACTAAAAATGTAAAAGACCTATATGCTGAAAATTATACTATGCTAAAAAAGGAGATTGAAGAGGATATTAGGAAATGGAAGGATATTCCTTGCTCTTAGCTAGGAAGAACCAACATTGTGAAAATAGCCATACTCCCAAAACTCTTATGCAGATTTAATGCAATCTCAATCAAAATACCGTTGACATACATCACAGATCTAGAAAAAACACTCCTAAAATTCATTTGGAAATAGAATAAACCTAGAACATTAAAGGCAATTTTGGGCAACAAAGGCAAGGCAGGAGGCATCTCAATTCCTGACTTGCAACAATACTAGAAAGCCACATTGATAAAATCAGCATGGTACTGGCAAAGAAATAGACCTGAGGATCAATGGAATAGATTAGAAGATGCAAGCACAACTACAAAGACACTCAGCCACCAGATATTTGACAAAGGGGCTAAACATATTCACTGGAAGAAGGATAGCCTCTTTAATGGTGTTGGAAAAATTGGCTCTCCACATGCCAAAGACTGAAACTAGATCCATGCCTATCACCATGCACAAAACTAAAGTCTAAATGGATCAAAGACCTCAATATTAAAACAGAAACACTAAATCTACTGGAAGACAAGGTAGGTAGAAGTCTTGGAGACATAGAGGTAGGCAGAGAATTCTTGAACAAAATGCAAACTGCACGGGAAACACTTCTAAGAATCAACAACTGGGATCTCATATTATTGAAAAGTTTCTGTACTTCAAAGGAAGTCACCAACAGAGTGAAAAGAAAACCCACAGAGTGGGAAAGAATTTTAGCCAGCAACCCCTCAGACAAAGGACTTATATCCAGAGCATATAAAGAATTGAAAAACATCAAGCCCCCCAAATTCAAAGGCCCTCTCCAAAAATGGGCATCTGAGATGAACACACAGTTCTCACAGGAAGATATACAATTGGCAAATAAAAACATGAAGAAATGTTCCCCATCAGTGGTCATTCAAGAAATGCAAATTAAAACAATATTGAGATTTCTCCTCACTCTGGAAAGAATAGCTACCATCAAGAAATCAACTGATAACAAATGTTGGTGAGGCTGCAGGGAAAAAGGAACACTGCTCCACTGTTGGTGGGAATGTATACTAGTGCAACCACGATGGAAATCCATATGAAGAATTCTCAGAAGACTAGGATCGGAAGCTCCATTCAATTCAGCTATTCACCTCCTGGGTATTTTCCCAGAAGAACTGAAAAGTTCATATCACAGTGACATATGTGCACCTATGTTCATAGCAGCACAATCTGTAATAGCTAAATCTTGGAAACAACCATCAACTGTAGAGTGAATGAAAAAGATGTGGCATTTTTATATAATGGAATATTACTCAGTTATAAAAATGATGATCTTGAGGCCTTCATAGGTAAATGGAGACAACTTGAGACTATCCTCATTAGTGAAATCAATAAGAATCATATTTATAAATATCACACTGTGTCTCTAGTGTAAAAAGTAATAAGAAATATGAGTAATAAAACCCCAAATGAGTAATTGCTATTGTAAAAAAGAGAGGAAAAGAAAGTGCTCTAAGGCATGTAACTGCATGTATGTTTGAATGTATAAAATAGATGACCATATTGCTGAATCATTGTTGGATCTTTAAGCAGAACTATTTGCAGTCTCACTGTTTGAATGTCTACTATGTATCCCTTAACTTTGTAACTTGAACAACTATATCCAAGATCACAATATGTAATTTATCAACTAGTGATTTATTAGTGTTTTTTCTTTTCTTTTTTCTGTATTGTTGCTACCCTTCTTTCTGTTTCACTTTTTTCTCTTTAAATAAAATTTTTAAAATGTTTAATTGCTATTTTAAAAAAGAGAGGAAATAGGAAGTGCTATAAAAGATATAACTGCATGTATATTTAAGTATGTATGATTGATGACTACATTTCTAAGTTCTTGTTGGATCATTGAACAGATCTATTTGCAGTCTCAGTGTTTGAATATCCACTTTGTATGCTTTAATTTTGTAACTTGAACAACTGTTACTAAAAGGACAGTATGTAATTTATCAACTAGTGATTTCTTACTGTTTATCTTTCTTTTTTGAAATTCTGTAATATTTCTACCCTTTTACTGTTTTTTTCTCTTTAAATAAAATTTTAAGAAAGAAAGAAGAAAGAAAAAAAGAAAGAAAGAAGAAAGAAAGAAAGAAAGAAAGAAAGAAAGAAAGAGGACAGAAGGCTGGAGCTAGATGCGTTCTTACCAGATCTGGTCCCATGCTGTGCTGGCTGACTTGGAGTTGAACAACTTCCAGACAACTCCTGGTCATGCTGAAGTTGCAGTGCACCAAAACACTTGGCAGGAGGATGTGCTGCAGCAGAGAGTGGAACCAGCATTGAGAGCTGCAATGACCTTGCTAGGAATTTGGTTCTGTAGGGTGGAGGTGACCAGGTGGACAACATATTGGAGTTGAGCAGAACGGGCTTGAACCTGGAACCACAGTGGCATCAGTCAGCCACTCCTTGCCCAAAGCAGACTGATGGGATCTGCTTGGGCTAGGTCACGCACCTGGTCGGGCCCCAAAAGCCAAGAATGTAACTGTCTCAAACCTGTGACATCTGCATAGCACAGACTAATGTGCTGAAGGCACTCGCTGGTTTACTGCTTGGAGGTGAGGGGTCAGCCCACATCACCAGCTACATGCACCTCACAGATCAACAGCAAACTCAAGAGGGCAGCAATCCCCTAACCAGCACACTTCAGAAAAACTATAAGCAATACAAAAAGGGCCTGAGACCTCCACTATACACCTGTCTTAAAGAAATCAGAAACATGACAAGAGAAAGAAACAAGAAAAAGCCTCCAGCCACTGACCCAGGGAAAATAAGTCCAGGAGAGGTAAACACAGAAGAGACCAAGGGCAGTAAACATACAATATTGGACATGGCATCAGCTGACATAAAAAAAAATCTTTGTGACATCATTGACTAACTTAAAACTAAAATTCTAATCCAAGTGAATCAAGATATGAGATTAATAAAAGAAATGCTAAGCACCTCTCAAGAAGACATAGATAGAAGACTGGATGAACCCAGAAAAAGGAGAAAAACCTTTGGTGAAGAATGTAAACAAAATCTAGAATACATGAAACAGATCCAAAGATATTACCAGGAAATTAAAAACTCCATCGAAAGCTGGCAAACTTGCTTGACAGAAACTAAAATTAGACTTTCAAAACTTAAAGATAGATTTTCAATATGTGATCACAAAAGGAAAGATCTCTTAAAAATAACAAGGAAACAGGGAGTAACAATACAAAGGCTAGAAGATAACAAGAAGATTATAATTTAAGAATAAAAAATGTAAGTGAAGAAGCAGGAGTAAACACAAAGGAAATACAAAGGCTATTCACAGAAATAATTAAGGAAAAGTTCTCAAGCATAGGAAAAGGAAATGATATTCAGATTTATGAGGCATACAGAACTCTAGCCATAACAAACCAAAACAGATCTACACCCAGACATATAATAATCAAGATCCCAGAAATTCATCACAAGAATGGAATATTAAAAATGGTCAGAGAAAAGAAACAGATCACCTATAAAGGAAAACCCATCAAAATCACAACAGACTTCTCAATACAAACCATCAAATCAAGAAGAGCTTGGAGCAAAGTATTCCAAGCCCTGAAAGAAAATAACTTCCAGCCCAGATTGAGGTACCCTGCAAAACCATCTCTCAGAATTAATGGAGAAACAAGATGCTTCCATGACAAAGAGGAACTGGGGGAGTTCATGACCACCAATACAACCCTACAAAAAATACTGAAAGACATTCTAGAGAGAGATAAAAAAAAAACACCAGGATTCCAGGAACAGTGGCAGAGAGGCCTCAATGAATGGGGCAGACAGTGAATGAAGGGGAAGTAGACAACCAGCGGCAGAAAAATAGCATAGCAGAGGTGAGGCAGAGAAGATTGGCTATAATCTCTAACACAGATGGCCTTGATACACTAAGAAATAGAAACAAAGGTAGAGTAGATTAAGAGATAGAGCCCATTGAGATGCTCTGAATAAGAAATATAATCAACCTGAAAGTGGGTTAATGAACTAAAAGTCAAAGATGAGAAAACAATGTTCCATGTGACAGGGAACTAGAGAGAAATAGGGATAGCTTATCCAGCAGCTACAGATAGGTTGGAAAGAAAACATTGAGGCTTTAGTAGGTAAAGGAATACAGCACAAGATCAAGCTCAGGGGTAAAAAGGTTCAGAACCACTTAGGTAAATAGCGGGTTGCCCCCCTAATCTAAAAACTAAAGGAGTTAGTGACAGTATCAAGTCTTTGAGAGTAGAGCAACTACTCTGAAGACAACAAGATTCAATGGGATACCCATTCTGATTTGATTATTAACTGCTTTTGAAGTCATAATGTCTCCAATGTTTTGTTTTTATTAATATCACTATGTACTATGTTCAATTATACTATGCCTGATGATATAGACAATTCTGTTGAAAATAACAAGACATCATAGTAACTACAGTCAATCACCTAGTATTGTGGTTTTATATGTCTTTTTTGTTTCACGTTTTTTGAGGAATTTTTTTTGTTGTCTTGTTTTGATTTGTTTTTCCCTCTAATACAGAAAGGATAGTTATACATGTAGAGACTCATGCATGCATAGAACTTCTAAACAGTTTACGAGAACTGATTATATAATGCATGATGCAATGAAAAGATACTTTGAAGAGAAAGAGACACTAAGATACCCATTGCTAATTCCAAAGCATCATGATATAAAATCTAGCAATATTATTATTCTCTGTTCAGAGTGATATTAGTCTGTTTTCTTTTGTTTAATTTCAACATTTTGAAGAGAATGAGAGACATTATGGCAGCTATCAGTGACTTCCCTATTGTCTGGTCTTGAAGGCCTAAAATGCCTTCATCATCCTGTTCTGATCAGTTTTGTACTATTTTGTTTGATATGAATTCACTGTGAGTGAAGATATGCACAACTATTTGGAAGAAAACAAGAAACAATATGATAGACAGTGAAGATCTCTGGTGGTCTTGCTTTGAAATGTGTTTCTTAAGTTGTTTTCTTATGATCTAATTTGTTATGTTTGATTTTACCCTCTTTAAAATAAAAAAAAAAGATCAGATAGACAGTCTGGCAAGTAATGTCTGTGAGCAGAAGGAATACATGCCAACTTCCAGACCACAGCATTAACCTGGTGCTCAGTCTCCTTCTGCTACAGAAATCAAGGGTGCCTCATGTTCCCACTCAGGTGGTTCTGTGACAATGTGAAAAAAATTCCCCACTGGGAACTTGCAATGAGAAACAAACCTTTGTGGTGTTAAGTAACTGGGATTTCAAGGCTAGTTTCTTTGTATTTTATTTTTAACTGAGGCATAAAAATTGTGCATGTTAATGAGGTACCATGTAATGTTCTACACTTACATACATAATGTAATGTTTAAGTCTGGCTAAACAAAATTAACTACTCAATTGATCAGGAAGCTTTCAAAATTGTTCCTTCTAGCTTTTTGAAATGCAAAGTGCATTATTGTTACCCACAATTCCCAAATACTGGATGAATTTAACTGCACCCATTGTAATTTATCCACTGGTCAATATTTTTCCTACTACCATTAGCCTCTGATAACTCCCATTTTCCTCTCAATTTTCATGAGATCATTTGGTTGTGTTCCACAAACAACTGAAAGTACTGAGTGTCTTTCTCTACCTGACTTACTCATTTAATGTAATAATCTCTAGTTCCTTCTATGTTATCACAAGTGACAAGATTTCATCTTTTATAATTCAATAGTATTCTATTGTGTATCCATATCACATTTCCTCTATGCATTCATCAATTAGTAGATACTTAGGCTTTTTGTCACTACTTTTTGCCTATGTTGAATAGTGCTATAATGAACACAGGAGTACTACATATGTCTTTTGGCCAGATTGATTTAAAGTTTTTTAGACATATATTAGTCCCCTCTCCTATTACTGAGACATGATATCTAATGCCTACAATTTAAAGATGTCTAATTTGGCTCATGGTTTAAGGGAGTTCAGTCCATGGTCACTGGCCTCCAAACAGAAATATCATGGTGGGAGGGTGTGGCAGAACAAGAAAGCCTAGTTCATGATGACGGGGAAGCAGAGCAGGGAAACAGTATCTGAGTGGAAGGAGTCAGGAACTACATACATTCTCCAAATCTACTTCTTGACCCACCCAAACATGCCTAGAAGTGTGTTTTAGTAATCCTCTAGGCATTTCTTAACTCAACCAGTTCATGAATCATGTTTAACTGTCACAGATAATCAGTAATAGAATTGTTGTTAGTTTTATGTTTAATTTTTTGAGGAACATTATACTGTTTTCTATAATGATTGTAGTGATATACATTTCTACCACCAATGTGCATTTGTTATGTTTCCTTCACATCTTTGCCAGCCCTTATCTTTAGTCTTTTGATAGTAGCCAAGCTTACTGGAGTGAAGTGATACCTCACTTCAGTTTTTGTTTGTGGATCCCTGATAATTACTGATATTTGCCATTTTTCATTTCCCTATTGATAATTTGTGTGTCTTCTTTTGAGAAATATCTATTTAGATCTATTGCCCATTTTTAAATGGGCTATTCATTCTTTTGCTATTTTTTGAGTTTTTATACATTCTTCACACCAACTCTTTATCAGATGTACACATCATAAATATTTTTTCACATTACATAAATTGTCTCTGCAGTCTTGATTTTTTGGGCTTTGCTTTGCAGAGGATTTAGTTTGATGTGATGTCACTGGTTTTGTTTCCTGTGCTTTTAGGTTCTTGTCCAAATAATCTTGTCCATTACAATTTCGCTAAGCACTTCTGCTTTTCTTGATACTTTACATTTAAGTCTTCACTCTATTTTGTTGGGGGTGAAGCTATCTGTACCTCAGTTATCTAGGACAAGGCCACCGTTTCTCATGAGTTGGGCAGGGCCCCATGGAAAGTGTACATAGCTCAGGGAGCTGCTGCACAAAGTGACTTGGCCTCCCCTGAGGTAATATAGACACTTCCCCTCCTGGTCCCCATGTAACCACCAAGCCATGGTGTTTTGCCAAAGATTAGATGTTCTTCCTGTTCCAGATCTTACTCTTCCCTGAATATTCTGTGTAAACAGCATCTAATGCTGGTTGCATAAGCAAATGCGCTGCAGTTGTGGGGCCATCCTTTCTCCATCAGCAGAGGGCCGCTGCCTCACTTCAGCTTTCTGACTCTTGTGTTCTTCCTCCATGTGCTCCCTCCGGAATTTCAAGGGCTGCACTGGACACAGCACTGAGGTTTTTAACTTATATGTGTTTGTGACATTAGTAATTACATTCATTTTGGGGAGTTGCATATAAATATGGCATCTTAATCATTTTCATTTTCTCTTTTTCTCTCTACCCTGTCTCCCCTCATTCCCAGATCCCTGTCCCATCTCCACAGAGTCTACCTCCCCAGTTTTCCATTTTGCTCTTTACATTATTTATATTTTCAGTTTCTCATATAAAAGAAGCCATGTAATACTTTATCTTCTGTATCTGACATTTGCAGTATGCTTTGAAACTAGGTAGGGTGATGCATCTTGCTTTTTTCTTTTTCCTTAATATGGCTTTGGCTATATATATTTTGATAGCTCTTTATAAATTTTAGAATTTCTAGTTTTTTAGTTTGGCTAGTTCTGTAAAGAAAGCCATTGGAATTTGACAGGAATCACATTTAATATGTAAACTGCTATGGGTAATATGGACATTTAACAGTATTGGTACTTCAGTCTGTGAACACTGGGTATCTTTTCTCTTTTTTTGTGTCTCAGTTTCTTTCATCAATGCCTCTTCTCCTCCTCCTTCTTTGTCTTCTTTCTTTCTCTTTCTCACTCTCCTCTTTTTCTTCCTCTTTCTCTTCCTTTCTCTGTCTTTCTGTCTCCCTCTTTCACCACGCTCCTTCTCTTTGTTGTTGTCTGCTTATCAGTATTCTTATCATGGTATCAGGATAATGTGGCCTCATAGAATTTATTTGGAAGGTGGCCTTCATTTTCTATTTTTCAGAAAAATTTAAGAAAATTGGCATTTGTTATTTTAAGTGTTTTGTAGAATTCAGTTGTGAAGCCATCTCGTTCAAGACTTTTCTTTCATAGGCAGTTGCTGTACCCAGAGCAGCTCTTGAGACTCTGAAGGAAGACTGGTGGAGGATGAAGAAATGAAGACAAAAATCAGAATGCAGAAAGCTGAGGTCAGGCACAACCCCCTCTGCTGATGGGAGAAAAGAACTGCCCCACAACTGTGGTGCATTTGTTTATGCAATCAGCATAAGATGCTGTTTAAACAGAATTTTAGGGGAGGGGTAAGATCTGGAACAGGAGGAACACCTAATCTTCAACGAAACATCATGGCTTGGTGGTTACATGGGGACCAAGAGAAGAGTTGTCTATGTTATCCCAGGGGATGGCCACATCACTTTGTGTGTCAGCTCCCTGAGCTGAATATACTTTTCACGGGGTCCTGCCGTACTCATGAGAAGCAGTGGCCTTGTCTTAGATACCTGTGGTACAGACAGCTTTGCCTTCAAGAGGCAGCTGTTTTTTTTTTAACTGATTCAATCTCAATACTGATCTTTCTCAGAAATGAGGGATCACATTATCATTCATCGGATTCAGCACTTTGTTCATTGCCATTACTTTGGGGTGGAGCTTCTCAAACAAATCCTGGCACTTGTCCCTTTTTTCCATAATGGATTTTAGCACATCACTGCTAACTCCCCCTGTCTTCCTCTTCCTCAGTGGAATGCTCCTTAACAAGCACCTTCTGATGCTCACTGGAGTTCAGAAAGCTCTTCCATCATGGGCTCCTCCTTATGAACCTCAACAAGCTCCTCTGTGTTTTCACTGTTGTCACCCAGGCTCTTAGTCTTGCCTATGGACACAGTCTTCTCCACTACCTGTGCATCTGACCCTTCAAAGTCACATTCCGTGACACATTCTGGCTACAGTTTCCCTCAGGCTGAGTTTCAAGTCTGGTAAATGACATCTTCCCAGGCATTGTCAGTTAACTTGATGTAGTGGAAGACATTGAAATATTGCTTTTAGAACTCTTCCAGAGTCCAGGACTTCTCTTGAGTAACATTAAAACACCTATGAAGAGCACCTCTGTGTACAGCTTCTTGAATTTGCATATCACTTTCTGGTCCGTGGGCTGCAGAAGGATTTCCTTCTATCTTGTTTTCGAAATCCAATATTGTTCTTGCCGTTTTGTTTTGTTCTGATTTACTGTTTTGCTTTATCCAATGTTCTGTTTTAGTTGTGCTGGCAGGGAGGAACTCCATCTTTATGAAGTCATAATCAGTGTCCATACATCCATACATCCACCAAGGCTGGAGGGTGTGCTGGGGCATTATCCATCAAAAAAATGCGTCTTTCAGGCAGTTGGTTCTTGCAAATTTATTTCTTAATGGTGGGCATGAACATCTATGCAACGACTCCATGAACCAAGCTTTCACATTGGCTCTCCACCAGACTGACGGCCTTCTTTGCATTCTATTCCTTGAATGTACAAGGGGTCTGTGAATGACACACCAGTAGTGGCTTAATCTTCAGTGCCTTTTCCTTCTGCACAGTATAGGTTCTGTTTGGTGTCTTCTTCTAGAAAAGCCCTGTTTCACTGCAGTTGAACTCTTATTGAGATATCATTCTGACTTCATGGATTCCTTCTTGTAGGCTTCTGCAGTGGCCTCATCAGAGCTGGGAGACTTACCATGTCTTTTCACACTGTAGATGCCACTTCTAGTGGAATTTATCAAACCACCCTGTACTGGCTTTAAATTCATCATTTGTGACCCTTGTAGAGGGGTTTTATTGCACTAGATCACTGCACTTCCATGGCTTTTTCATAGATCATAGCTTCACTAACACTATCGCCTGCCAGCTGTGTCTTAACCATACTAGCAAAAGTTTCCCACCTCTTTCAGCATTTGTGTCTTCTGCTCAGTTAACATCATTACTCCTTTTGTCACTTCAGCTCCCTTGATGGTATCCTATTCTTCAAAATAGTTGATTGTCAACTTTTCCATCTTGTCCTCCAAAACCAGATCATACTTTTTTCCAATTTCCTTCTTTTACTACCCCATGCTCCTCTACAATTTCCTTCTTCAATTCAGTGATTATTTTCTTCAAAACCTTCTTCTTACCATTGTTCCATTGCCCTTTCTTGATCCTTTCATTACTTCTTTGCACTTTCTTGTCACCTTTATTACTCTGTACTTTATTTTCACCACCATACTTGCTCTGCACTTTCTTTGGAGCCATGCTGGATTGAGTAATACTGTACAGAACTATACATGCTAAAAAGTGCATAAAAAAGCCTCACAGAAAGTCTGCAACTGTGACCTCAACTAGAGGGAATCATGACCATGTGTCAGAGTGGAAAACATGGCTGCCCAGTCTATGGGCTGAGAATCAAGACTATCCCCTGCTCCCCACCCCCATTCCTGGCAAGCAGCCAGCTGTTTAAGAGTACAAGCTGAGTTGATAGCAACTGAGGTACAAAAAGCAAGGAATACTTGTATTGTTTGGCTGACTTTGCAGGCTGGGGCCAGTGGTCTGAGCATCTCTTGGGAGAATAACATTGTGGCAATATAGAGAATTTCCTTCTATCTTGTTTTTGAAATCCAATATTATTCTTGCTGTTTTGTTTTGTTCTGATTTACTGTTTTGCTTTATCCAATGTTCTGTTTGAGTTGGTCTTATTCTGTTTTGTTTGATTTGATTTTGCTATGTCTGACGGAATGGATAACTATTGTGAAGATAACAAGAGATACTATGGTAGCCATTGTTGAATTCCTATTATCCTGCTTGAGGTTTTGTACCAATTTCACTGCTTTGTTTTGATTGATTGACATTATTCTGTTTTGTTTTGTTGGGCTTTATTATCTTAAAAAAGAAGAAGAATGACCAGACCCAAGCCTTTACTCTTGAGTCAGTGCCATTTGCAGACTGTTGTGGGAGAGAACAAAGCCACACCAGGAAGCAAGCCCAGTCTGGGAACCAGCACCATATGCGGGTCACTGCTAGACTGAGGAGAGCCAGACTCCAGCCTCTTCTGGCATGCAGGCTGGAAAATGAGAAAGTACCAATCCCCCTCCTCACATAAGTGACCAGCTGATCCAGAGAAACACGGACTTGTGATGATAGCTGTTGAGATGAAATACAACTTGATGCCTGTGGTGTTTGGTGTTTTACTGACCTTGCAGGTCTAGAGTTGATGGTCTGATCATCTGTTCAGAGGATAGCGGTACACAGTGTGGCATCTAGAGGGCATCTCCTTCTGAGGGTGGTGGCAATTGTTGATTCCCTATGGTCTTGTTTGAAGTTCCATATAGGTTTCATTGTTTTGTTGGATTGAGCTTTATTCCCTTTTATTTTGTTTGATTATGTTAAATTTGATGACATGAGCAGTTATTTCAAAGATAACAAGATATATTATGGCCCACCCTGCCAGCAGACACTTAGTGGAAGCCTGCATCAGGGGTAGGCTGCCCAGAACCACCACCGAGGGCCTGCCCTGCCACCGGGAACGTAGTGGAAGCCTGCATCAGGGGTAGGCTGCCCAGAACCTCCACCGTGGGCCCGCCCTGCACCAGGAACTCAGCGGAAGCCTGCATCAGGCATAGGATGCCTGGAACCTCCTCTGTGGGCCTGCTCTGCCACCGGGAACATTGAGGAGGCCTGCCCAAGACTGAAAACTGCCCTGGACTGCTACAGATGGGCCCACCCTCCCACCTGGAACATCAGAAGATCTCAGCAGGCTCCAGGTAGTGTGAGAAAATTTGGAATTTTGCTCCCAGGTGGTGAACTTTGGACTACGCCAGATTGACTGTATCAGTGTGGTGAGTATACCCCTGAAATAGAGGTGTACAGGGGATAAATAGGGCCAGTAGTAAAACCCCCTACAACTAACCATATGACTTTGTTGTGTCTGAAAATAGTGTGTGATCCCCTCCTACACAAAGAAAACACCAGGCAGAGTGAAAATGACAAAATGAAAAAGCAAAATGCAGTCTCAAACATATAGTTCACCAGAAGCAAGTATAGGAGACATTGAAATAGAGGACCTCAAAAGTAACACACCAGGAATCTCTGAAAAGATAGCCAGTGAAATAAAAAAACAACTGCATCAGGCTATAGAGGAAATCAAATTAGAAGTTGTCTCCCATGTAAAGATAGAAATAACAACTTTAGTAAAAGGATTGTTGAATGCAGCTAAAGAAGAACTAGAGAAAAAAGTACATGAGCATGGGAAACTGATTGAAACTTTGAATGAACAATATAGAAAACAAGCAGAATTGATGAAACAAACTCAAAGAGACATCCAAGAAACAAAAAATTCTATTGAAAGCATGCAAAGCCGCCTAAAGGAAGCTGAGGATAGGATGTTGGACCTTGAGGACAGGATCACAGTTAGTGATCAGGAAAGGTTAGAACTTTTAAAAATAACAAAGCAGCATGAAAGGACAATCCAGAAGCTTCATGATGATGCCAAGAGCAACAATATAAGAATAATGGGCATTAGTAAAGATACAGGAGTGCAGGCAAATGACATATGTAAAGTATTTACAGAAATAATAGCAGAAAATTTCCCAAACATGGGGAAAGAATCTGATATGCAAATAAGTGAGGCATATAGAACACCAAACAGTCACAATCAACATAAATCCACATCCAGACACATAATAATTAAGATCTCAGACATACAGCATAAAAACAGAATATTAAAAGCTGCCAGAGAAAAGATACAACTCACCTATCAAGGAAAGCCCATTAGAATCACTCCAGACTTTTCAGCACAAACCCTCAAGTAAAGAAGAGCTTTGAGTGAGGTATTTCAAGCCCTAAAAGAAAACAACCTTCAACCCAGACTGATGTACCCAGCAAAACTTTCATTCAAATTTAATGGAGAAACAAGATACTTCCATGACAAAGAACAACTGAAGAAATTCATGTCTACCAAACCAACCCTAGAAAGAGTACTGAAGGACATACTAGACAGAGACAAAAATGACCACAATCCCCAAAACAACAACAGAAAGAAACCACCAGGTAGGATAAGCAATTAAATAAGAGGAAAAGCAGAAAGAAACAACTGGAACATAACATGGCAAAGTCAAGCCAGTACATGGAAATTCATATGGAGAATTCTCAGAAGACTAGGATTGGAAGCCCCATTCAATCCAGCTCTCCCCCTCCTGGGTATTTTCCCCAAAGAACTGAAAAGTTCATATCACAGTGATATATGTGCACTCATGTTCATAGCTGCACAACTTGTGATAGCTAAATCCTAGAAATAACCAAGATGCCCATCAACTGCAGAGTGGATGAAAAAGATGTGGCATTTTTATACAATGGAATATTACTCAGCTATAAAAAAGGATGACCTTGAGGCCTTCATAGGCAAATGGAGACAAATTGAAGCTATCCTCATTAGTGAAATAAATAAGAATCATATTTATAAATATCATATTGTGTCTCTAGTGTAAAAAGTAAATAAGAACTACAAGAGTAATAAAACCAAAATGTTTAATTGCTATTGTAAAAAAGAGAAGAAAAGAAAGTGCTCTAAGGGATATAACTGCATGTATGATTGAGTGTGTAAAATAGATGACCATATTGCTGAATCTTCGTTGGATCTTTGAGCAGAACTGTTTGTAGTCTGACTGTTTGAATATTTACTCTGTACCCTTTAACTTTGTAACTTGAACAACTACATCCAGGATGACAGTACATAATTTAGAAATTACTGATTTCTTAGTGGGGCTTTTTCTCATTCTCCTTTTTCTTTCTTTCTTTTAGAATTCTGTATTGTTGCTACCCTTTTTTCTGTTTTTTTCTTTTCTTTAAATAAAATTTTAAAAATGTATAATTGCTATGGTAAAAAAAGAGGAAATAGAAAGCGCTATAAAAGATATAGCTGCATGTAAGTTTAGATGTGTGGGATTGATGACCATATTTCTAGGTTCTTGTTGGATTGCAGAACAGATCTGTTTGCACTCTCACTGCTTTAGTGTCCACTTTGTGTGCTTTAATTCTGTACCTTGAATAACTATTTCTAGGAGAACAATGTGTAATGTATCAACTAGTGATTTCTTACTGTTTATCTTCTTTTCTTGAAATTCTGTAATATTTCTACCTTTTTCTTGTTTTTTTCTCTTTAAGTAAAAAAAAATGTATAATTGCTATTGTAAAAAAGAGAAAATAGGAAGTGCTATAAAAGATATAACTGCATGCATATTTATGTGTGCAGGATTGTTACCCATATTTCTTAGTTTTTGTTTGATTGTTGAACAGATCTGTTTGCAGTCTCACTGCTCAAGTGTCTATTTTGTGTGCTTTAATTTTGTAACTTGACCAACTATTTCTAAAAGAGCAATATGTAATTTATCAACTAGTGATTTCTTACTGTTTATGTTTTTTTAAAATTCTGTAATATTTCTCTCCTTTTTCTGTTTTATCCCTTTAAATAAAAAATTTTTTAAAAAGGATATGTTAACCATTTGGGATTCACTTTTGTCTTGTTTTGAAGTCCTTTGTTGCATTCATGGTTTTGTTTTTATTATTTCTATTCTATTCTGTTCTGTTTGATTTTTACTATGTCCAACAACAAAAGGCATTATGGTAACCATTGTTAATTTTGCAATGTTTTGAAGTCTTGTCTCTTACACTAGTTTGTTTTGATTGGTTTTATTCTGTTTTATTTTCCTCAGTTTTATCCTCTTTAAAATAAATTTTAAAATTAAAAAAATTTTTAAAGACAGAAATTTTTTATATGTTTCAAAATAATGTGCATTTTCCATTAGATAAGACTTGTTCGTGATATTGTTCAAGTATGCTATTAACTTAACTTTTCCCAGTACACTTATAAATTATAGAAAGAAAATTCATATCCTTAAAACACTGAGGTCTTCAGCATTATCCACTAATAAAAAGGCCAATTCCATTGTATGTGGAGGTGGCATATTCACCTGTGCCCAACAAGAACTGTCAACACCCCTAAGTGTGAAGTCAGTGTAATTTATGCAACTTCTACATTCATCCTGAAGTAATAAAGAATTCACTTTGTTTTCCTGCTGAAGAGATATTAGAAAAAGGCAGTTAGTACAGAGGTCTAAATAAGATCTAAGATCTCATAACTTGAAAGAGTTCAAGAAATACTTTGTCACGAAAAAAGTCAGGATGTTAACAAAGTGAATGAAAAAGTGACAATCTGTAGATGTCACAACTGATATGACAGTAATGTTAGAATTGCTGAAAACAATTTTAAAGAAAACATGTTAAAATTTTTCCATAAGTAGTATAGTGGTATCTCAGTTTTTGAACTTACTTTGTTTTTATGATTTTGTAGAATATAGCCCATTTGTGTTTGTGTGGGGAAGATGGCTGTGGTAGTGTTTGTTACCCAATGTCATCCCCCCCAAAAAACCTTACACTAAGACACATTGCATATAAACATCTAAAAACTAAAAAAAAAAGAAAAAACCCTAAACAACCACAAAAGAATAATGACAGTATACCTGGAAAGAGCTCCTTGAGATGAAATCAATATACTCAGAGATGAAAGAAACACAAAGAACTGTCTTTTAGCCTATATACTCTAAGATAATTAAAAAGAATTTTTCCATAGATTTTATACACTGATACCTATTTTAAGAAATGAGGAGAGGAATTTGTCCTCATAAAGAAGGGGAAAACATGGTAACAAAATATAGTCTAACATAATATTCTCCTCTACTTGTGTTTTCTAAATTATGTTTGACAGTTAAGCAAAAATTATAATGTGCATATATGCTGCATAACACTGTCTTTATGTAAACTCTGTTTATAATTTGATTATAAATTACTGAGGATAATCTAACCTTTAAAAAAGTGTGATTTCTGTCTATTAGTTGAACTGGGAAAATTATAACATTAGTAGACCATGATAGCTTTTGTATATATACTAACTTATCTAGAATGACACTTTAAAAAATCTTTATAAAATACAAATGATTGCTGCATAACAACAGAGTTCTAAAAATTGTTCAAGTAATTCATAGTAAAGCAGAATGATAAATTTTAAAAATTGAAAAATAGTGTCAAACTTAGCTTTAACACATATAATTTATATAAATATAAATGATCTAAATATACCAACTAAAAGAAAGAGATTGTCAGAATTGATTTTAAAGCATGATGCAATACAGTTTGTCTACAAAAACAAAGCAAAACACGTGACCTCAAATATAGCTATTCAAAGCAACTTAAGATTAAAAGATGGAATAAGGTGTCTCATGCAAGTAATAACAAAAGGAAACTAGGAATGACTATGCAATGTCAGATAAAATACACTTCTGAGCAAAGAATACTTACAGAGACAAAGGGGAAAGTTATAATTTTAAAAATGGTCAATCCACTAAGAAGGAATAGCAGTTTTAACTGCATATACGCCAAACAATACAGCTGAAAAATATATAAAATAAAAACAGGTAGAACTCAAAAGAGAAATAGATAAATCCACAATGGTTGGATAATCTCAAACACTGCTGGAAAATTATGAAGAATAATACACATCCTCTGTGTTGGAGTTGAGGAGTAAATTCTGTTTGCTGGGTTTTTAAACATCATTCTGACACAGTGACAGAGATTATAGTTAAAAAGATGTAAGAGACTAAAATATTTATTACACTCATAGATCCTGGAGACAGGAAGAATGGCAAACTGCATGTGGCCATATGGCCGGAGCTCCAAGAGGGTAGGTTAGCCAAGAAGGTAGAAAGAAGGAGGGGAGTGGGAAGGGAGAAGGAGAACTTGTGGGAGCCTGCCTTCAATGGGGGTCAGGGTGGAGTAGAGCAAAAGGGGAATTCATTGGTGTGTTTGAAGGTCACCAGGTCACAGTCAGGGGAAGGTAAGAAAGAGAGTTTTGTGGAGAGCTCATAGCCAATTTGTGAGGTTATTAAGGTACTGGGAAAGTATGAAGTTTTGCAAACTTACAATACACTTTTAATTTGTGACAGGATAGTAAAATTATTTTGCATCACTACAATGGGATATCACTCAAGAATAGTAAGAAAAGAACTTCTCTCATACACATAACAGCATGAGTGGCTCTCGGAGGTAGTATGCTAAATGAAAGAAGCCCGATTCAAAAGACTACAGTAAGGTATTATTCCACTTAACTGGTGTCTTAAAATGGAACAACTCTTGGGACAGAAAGAGCTGTGGTTGCAGAGGCTGGGAATGCAAAGCTTTGATCACAAAATTTCGAGAGGGAAGTTTGTGATGGATGGAGCTACTCCATTTCTTGATCAAGGTGGTAGTTACCTGAGGCTAGGTATTTGTCAAAACTTACAGAACTATACACCAAAAACAGTGAATTTGCTTGATAGGAATTATAGGTCAGTAAACCTGACTTCTAACAAAGCACAAGCACACAATTCCCATGGGAGGTTTGGCAGGCATCCCTGCCTCCTCTTAGCCAGCAGCAAGTTGAGAAGAACAATCCTCTCTTCTGCTTGCTTTCCTACAGTGATTTTGATTTTTAATATTCACCTCAGTTGAGGGTTTGCTGTACTGGACTTCTGTTTGATGCTATGATATTCTGCCTGAGTTTCCATCTTGTAGAAGTTAAAAATATACTTCCTGCTCTGATATCCTTTGAGACTGCCAGATAGAAAGCATAAGGTCACTATAACTCTGCAAAAGGATTTAAGCAGTCTGTAACTTCTGAAATTCCTCCCTTTCTTGATTTTGCTTGAATTTATTGATACTTTATTGATACTTTCCTGCCTTAACTTAAAGTTTTCCTGAAAATTCATTTTCCTGAATTTAGAAAAAAGTACTTTATCTGGGATTTTTTATATTTATTCTACCTGTGAAGGGATGCTTTCTTTTTATTTTTAACCATTATGCCTTATTATGAGAAATTGGAGTCCTTCTGTATTACTGCCAAATACAATAATTGAGAGGGGTAGAGATTGAAAACAAGAAACAAAAATGCTAATCTGGGCTCTGTTCTTTGCTGGAGAGGTACTGGCCCCAATTCACATTCCTTCCTGCATCTCATTGTCTCATTTAAAAAATGAAGGAAATAGAATATGATCCCTAAGTGTTTTGCACTTAATACTTGTACCATTTTGATATTGTGATATGTTACAATGATTGGAGAGTGGAATTCAGGGGTCCTTATTTGATTGTGCTACTTTTCTATCTTGCTACATTTAGGCATGCCACTTCATTTTCTGAGTCTTATTTCCTACACACGAGTGTGTGTGTGTGTGTGTGTGTGTGTGTGTGTGTGCGCGCGCGCATACTACCACATACTATCTACTTCAGTCATCAAAATATAGATTATGAAATTTCTTGGCATATAAAAGGTACTGGCATATCTTAGGAGGATCTAAGTATGCAGAATTAAATTGTAAAAAATTCCTTTGCCATTGCAAAAGCCTATGTTGTCCCCTAAGGTCAGCTGTTAGGAACGGAAGGAGGATGGCATGCAGGAGGCTTTGCTGCAGTACCAGTATGCATTCCCTAGAGGTCTCCATTACCAAACAAATCACTGTAAACTTTGCTGTTGTGGAAATTCAGAAACTGAAACTTTTCTTCTCTTAACAAATTAAATATTTTCTGTTGTGATGCTTATACTTTTGAGGCTTCATCATATGATCTTCAGGTCACATTTTCTCTTTGTCACTTAAAAAGGGTTTTCCTCCAGTGCTCATTGGCTATGTAGATGGTAAGAAGAAATAAAGCACATCTGCAACTATACTGTGATTTTTTTCAGAAGGTGAATTATTTTGTTTCTCTGTCTCTCCTATTAAAAAAAATTGATCATACCCAGGTATTATCCTATTCTTTTCCAAATTTAGTTTATTTGTCCAAATAACCAAACAAAAATGGAAGAGAGATAAATTGGCAGGAAGAAAGAACAACAGTGAAAACAAAGGTTTTTGAACCACTGCTCTCCTTAGTAAGATGCCTATGTTAGGCTGTGCCCACAACACACATACTTAAATAAAACAAAGACTGAATTCACCGTGCAATAGTTATCCTTATAGAGGGAATGAATGACACTGCATTCTAGTGTATCTCTTCTAGCGGGGCTTGGGACCCATTAATTAGTTCTAGAAACCACCATCAGATGGCAGCAGTGGTTTTAAAGTGGTGCCTAAAAACAGCTGGTTTTGTTTAGTGTGTAGTATATACTGATTGATTTAGAAAGACTATGATATGTCAAGCAAAAGAAACAAAACAATATTCACAGTAGTGTTGCACCCTATGAGGAATGTGATGCGTGCATATCCATGTCTATAGCAGTTTGATTCACAATAGCTGAGCTCTGGAAATAGACTAGATGCCCATCGACACAAATGGGTAAAGAAAATATGCTAAATATACACAACAAAGTAGTATTCAGCCATAAAGGAGAGTGAAATCACGTCATTTGCAAGGAAATAGATGGAGCTTGAGGGCATAATGCTAAGTGAAAGATGTCACGCAGAAAATTAAATAGAACATGGTTTCTCTTACATGAGAAATCTATAATATAAACAAATACAAGAGTAAAATTAACGAACAATGGTATGCCAAAAGGTAGACTTTCTGGAGGTTGGGAAGGTGAACAGGGGACAGAGGCAATGCTAGTGGGGTAAAGCGGTTGAAAATGATTAAGATATGGGCCATACATGTACTAGTTTCCCAAAATGAGCATAATTATTATGCATTGCGAATGTATGCTAATAAAAATATAATGTGAGTACACTTAAACTCCTTTATTTACAAAGTCTGAGTTGGATGCCTTGCTGGATTGCGCTTTCTTTTCTGATCCGAATTAGAGTCTTCTGCAGTGGAGCTTGTATAAGGAGCAAGGTGGGCGTGAAAGCAGTCACTACTCTTAGATGGTCATTGTGGTCAGAGAGTGATGAGCAGGGGCCCAAGCTCTATGGCCAATGGCCATATGATCCTTCTGATATCTGGGTTTGATATTCAGGAGCAACTCTGAGCCAGTCACAATACACTGATGATGGAGCCACAGACAGATTGTTATGCAGAGGTAAGGGCTTCCCACAGCAAGCTCCACATGCTGCTGCACTTGACCCCCCTTGTTGGATGGGACTTCACATCCCGAAGCTGTCCTGTCGTTTCCTGATACCCTACCCAGGAACTTTCTCTGATCTTTGACTTCCCCTTCAATATTTTCAATATCCTCATACTTTCCACATTTTATAAGGTCTAATCCCTATAATGTCTTCTTTCCATAAGTCATAACATGCTTCTGCCTCTTAGAATTCCAAGTATACAGATAAATGTAAATCAATTGTTAGTTGTATCTGAACAGGGGAATAAAAGCGACAGGAAATATAAAAGACCATATGTGGACTTTTCTTTATAGATTTTGACATTATTCAAAATTATTCAATAAGAATGTAATCACAAGAAGAATGAGGGAAAAAAGGGCTCTTTAAAATACCAAAAGCACACAGAAATATGTAAAGAAATAAAACCGTCATTTTCCAAACATCATAGAGTGGACATAAGTGACTTTGATATTCAGATAAGGGTCTATAAAAGAAGTTGTGGAGAAGACAATTGACAGAATTTCCAAAAATTCCAAATAAGAAACTTATGAATTCAACACACAAGCACAATGATTGTCAATTATTAAGGCACAGACAGGCCAATTAGAGATCTTGTCCAAAAATTTATTCTGACCCAGTAATTGTGGGACAGAGTCTAGTATTCTGCATTTCAAACTTTTGTCATCAGGATTTACAAAGACACATAACTTATAGGATTATTTATAATAGTCACTCGAAGATTCAGATACAAAAGAGTGCAGGAAAATCCACATACCAGAGGCCCAAAGAATCCAGCTGAGGGCCTGGATCCCACAGCAATGTCCTGAAAGAGTCCAGCTGGAGGCCTAGAGCCCACGACAGTGTCTCATTCAAGTCTGTTTCACAAATCTGTGCTGGGAAGTCCCAAAAGCCAGTGGTGGAAGCTAAAGCTCTCTGTGCCAGTGGGATGAAGGATCTACACCAGCAGGCTGAAGGTTTTGCATTGAAGCCAGGAAATGATGGCAAGGTAAAGAGCAGGGCTGCTCCCAAAACAGTACCATAACCATGTACAGCAACAGTGAGGTCCAGAGCTCTCCTGATGATGAGAAAAGCCAAGTTTGTATCAGGAAAGCCAGTGAGACAAACCTCTCCAGGAAAGCCTACAGTACCACCTCTTCCTCTTCAGGTCTCCTTTTTATGTTGTTGAAAATAATCCTCAGGTAGGCACTCCACACCCAACGCCTCCTCTGTGATTCAGTTCAGTTGGTTGTTACAGGTTGACCACCAGTTGTCAATCCACCACACAACCCAATTTTCAGGCAATAATAATATTAATTCATGGATCACACTTTGAGTAACAAAATCCAAAGATACCGAGGCGACAGTAAAACCAAATAACAACACATAAACGCATATGGTTAAAAAGCAGAGTAGGGGAAGAATTCAAACCAATAAAAATCTTTGGAAGACAATTAGCAAAGTGAAACCATAGGCTGGATACTGAAAATATTACAAAATTAATGTTAATATTTAAATGGGATAATGTTACTATGGTTCTGTAGAAGAAGGTTCTTAGCAAAGATGTCCTGAAGTACTAAGTGAAGTAGATGGTACTCTGCGAAACTTTCTGTGATTATGAAGATAACTTCTTGCTGTCAGTTAGTTTGATAAAAATTTATTTAATTAAGTAATTATTTGCCTGAGTATAAACAGATGAAGACAAACATATAATGAGTAAATGGTCTCAATTTACCCCTAGGGGATAAAGTGCTACTTTGGAAGTGTCAGAGTTGAATTATTCCTGAGCCCAGCACCCCTAGAGCACTGTGACAGCTAAGAACTCTGCCTCCCTGAACGAACAATGCTTCTCCACGTGGCCTAGATAGATATAGATGGCCTATAGACAGATAGACATACAGATGGCTTCTTTATTTTCCTGGGCCAAAGCCAAATACAGGTCCTCCAAGTTTCTATTCTTTATATTGTAAGAATATACTATGTGAGGTATTTGTCCTCCCTGATCAATATGAACCAAACACCCACTAACTTCCCTGCACCAAACGTCAGTCAAGTTTCTTTCCTACCCTGAGGGAACATTGGCCCCTCAGGTCAAGTAAACATTCAAATGCAGAACAATTCCACATAACAACCTAAGAGGATTTTTCTAGCTCTTTTTTTTCCAAACATGTCACAACTCCTGGACTCTTGGCTCTTTTTGGCCTTGTTTATTCCTTCTTATAAGACAGAAGGTCTCTGTGCTCAGTGGAAATGCTGCAAATGAAAGTATATTTCTGCAAATGAGGAAATACTTACAGATCTTATGGATAAGCATCTCCCTGGTCTATTGCAGTAGTCTTCCTCTCCCTGTTACAATAGTCATTGTTTTCTGAATAAATTTTCTGTTTACTTAGGGCCAGAGATGTGCTGACTTTCCTGAAAGAAGCCCAAAATGGAAGGGAAACACTGCTCCACCTAAGCAAGAAGTGGGAGAAGGTCCACAAATAGGGACATGATGGGTCAAGAAACTAGAAGCAAGGACTCTCGAATCTCACACACTGAGTGCTGCAAGGGACGTCCCTTCCAGGGACTCCGATCACTGCACAGGTGACCCTTCTCTGTGACTCTGCACTATAGCCTCAAAACTCGTGTCATGTGTTGTGTGACTGGATTTCATCTGGCAAGGAAAGGGATTGATTCACAGCAGATAAGGCTTCTAGTTGAAAGAGAAACAATGTAGGAGACAGAGACCAGTAACACTATCAGCACCCATTAACAAATTGTTAGAATGTGCCAGAGCTTAAGAGTAAACTTTAGAAACCTCAGTTCACATCGATACAACTCTGAAAAATGGGCCTTAAGATCTTTATTTTACACCTGAAGAAATCATATCTCAGAAGCTGTTAAACATTTTTAGTGAAAGATGCAACTTAGTAAATAGTGTATTTTCTGAATACCTTCAATGAAACGTTCTTTCATTTTTAGCATTTCCGTAAGGACCGTGCACCTTCTTTTAATAATAACTCTACTGGGAGATCCATGGTCAGTATCTGGAGCTACGCCCAGGTAGGATGCCCTTCTTGATCAGCCATGAACAAACCGACGAATTCTCAGTTTGTCCTGCAGATGGCGCTCTGACCTTGACGACTCTCACTGTACTTTATCAGAACGGCAATGGCCTGACCCAAAACTCTGTGGAACAGAGAATGTCTACAGCACAGGATCATGACTGTCACGTATGGATTTAGAGATCCCTAGCTCCAATGAATTAGTCAGAATTCTTTCTTTTATATTTTAATTTTAATGCATTTCCAATATTTGAAGATAATATACTTGTATGGTTTTTAAATCAAAAAGTACAGACATATCTAATAATCTCATATTGCTGTCATCCAGCTGCCAAATTTTTATGCCCCAAAGAGAGAAATCATTATCAGTTTCTGTGAGCTTACCTCGAGCAATTTTGTGCATTGTGTAAATATAAGTGTAAGTTACTGAACCATATGTTTAGTAAAGATTATTAGTCAAGCTGTTTTCAGTCTTCCAACATTAACATAAGTTCTTCATTTGAAATCAACTGCACTTAGCACCCCAATTTATGGTTTCATTATAGTTCATTGAGTCATTTCTTAATATTTTATGCTGATTTTAATTGTTTGCCATTAAATGATGATAAAGATGAGAATGATGGTATGGTTTAAATCAATAATGGTAGTATTTAAGTCAATAAAGATAGCATTATGGTTAAATCAATGAGGTCTCAAAGACCTCATGCCTCATAGGTTGGGCTTTGGGAAGGTGATTGGATTATGAGTTTATAATTGAGTATGTTGTTAGGAGGTGGGTCAGTGGGCAGGACCTGGAAAGGTCTATCTCTCTTCCTGCACCTCCCTTCTTTCCCTGGACTCTGGCTTCTGTGACCTGAGCACCTTTCCTCCTCCCAAGTCCTCTCCCGTGCCTTTCTGCCCTGGAGCCAGTCAACCAGGGACAAAACATGAGCCCAAATTAGCTTCTCCTCCTTTAAGAGGTGAGAGCCAGGTATTTCATCTCAGCAACAAGAAAGTGATTAAGACAAATGGGAAATATTTCTTCTGGGTCTGGTACCATTTAATCCAAGGAAATCTCTACAAAATATGTGTTTTTATTATGATCAATTTTTTGATGAAGCAACAAAGCAAGGAAAGATCCACAACTGACCCACAATCATCAAGCCCATAAGTGCTGACTCTAGCTTGAAGAATAAAAGAAGAAAATAGGGTCAGCGATATGTGAAGTTGGAGCCCAGTGAGTCATCAGATCAGGATTGGGCTAGAGAAGAGAAATCGTAAGTCCCTCCCACCACCACACAGGAAAGGGCAAATTACAACCCTAGGATATTGTTGCTCTAGGCTGAAGCTTTTCCAAATCTAAGGGCCTGAGCCAGTGGTGGTAAAGCTATGGCATGCATGCCACAGCAAGCTATTTGTTATCATTTAAAGCTCTAAAGGGTTTGCCACACCTGACATAGGCCATGCATCTGGACATAGAAATGCTGGATTGTATCAAGAAAGTCAAGTAAGAGCATCTGAACATTGGTATTGATGTTGGCAAGTTACCAAATATTTCTACCACCACAAATAAACCTTGTGTTGTTTTCTTATAACAACCCCAATATTGCTCCCACCCCCAGACTTCTCATCTCCTGGGGTCTAATTTGTTCTTTATCTTTATAATTTTTTCATTTCTAGAATATTATATGAATGAAACCATACAGCAAGTAAAACTAGGTTTTGTTTCTTTTTTATTCAGCATAGTTTTCCAAAGTTTCCACCAACTTGTTTATATCAGCACTTTGTTTCCTTTTATTATTGAGTTGTCTCCCAGTCAGCTTTGCTGTTACGCAACACAATACATGAAACTCACAACTTAAGGGAGGAAAGGTGTGCTTGAGCTCATGGTTTGGGAGATTTAGTCCATAGTCAACAGGCTCTAAGGAAGGAAACCTTGGAAGAAAGATGTGGCAGAACAAAGCTACTTAGTTTACGGCACCAAGAAAAAGCAGGGGAACAGCACCAGAGAGAAAGGGTCAGGATATGTAGACCCAAGGTCATATCCTGTGACTGCCCAGCAATGTGTTTTACTAATAGGCTGTGCATTTCTTCATCCAGTGAGCATAACATATCAGGATTAACAATCACAGTATGGAAAGTGCTATATGTTTATTATTTCATAACATGGACGAACTACATTCTATTTAGCCATTTACCCATTAAAGTGTATTTGTATTATTTCCAGTCTTTTTAGTTGCTGATTTTTAATTTAATGTTCTTGTGGTCAGAGAACATATTCTCCAGGAATCTAAACTTTGTTTTTTAAGTTAAATTACATTAGAATGAATTTAATCTTTTAGATGTTCCCATAGGGCTGAGCAGCCACACATACGGGCGGCCAATTATTTTTCTGACTTTCCCTCCTTCACTGCCTCTGTCTCTCCTCCTTGCTCTGAAGATCACAGTCTTCGGTCTCAGATCAACACAGGACCCTTTTGCTCGGGCTGTCCTTTCTGGGAAACTTAGCTACTTCATGTGTTCTTGGGAATTCGTCTCTTTGGTAGTCACATTCACAGAACTTGCTCTATGTACCAATGCCCATAATTATAAAGTACGCAAAATAGAGGGTGGGAGGAGATTTAAGTATGGGTGTAGGTGTTTTTTGTCCTTGCAAAATCTTCAGAACCAAAAACATAGGATATTATGAAAGGCGAACTGAAGAAGATGCATGTGAAATTATAAAAGGAGGAAATGCAACACATGAAAAGTGTTAGAAAAAGTATCTAAAAAACACATCTAAAATACACTCATGTCAAAAAGATGTCGGCACCTCCATGTTCACCATACCAGTATTCACAATAGCCATGATAATGGAAGCAACCTAGATGCCTGTCAGTGCTTCAGTGAATAAAGAAAACATGATGCATATAAACTTCCTCTTCCAAAAGGAAGGTTCTGTCATTTTCAGTAGCATGGATGAACCAAAGGACATTGTGTTAAGGAAAACAAGACAATATAGGGCTGGAGATTTAGCTTAGTGGCCTGAGCACCTGCTTGGCACTTGCAAGGTTGTGAGTTCAATTCCTGGTACCAAAAAAAAAAAAAAGACAATACAGAAAGATAAATAGTGTACCATCTCACTTAAGTGTGAAATCTAAGAAAGCTGAACTTGTAAAGAGTTGAACAGAGGTGACCAGAAGATAGGTAGCGAGTGAATAGAGAAAGAGGAAATGTTAGTCAAAAGAGACAGCGTTTCAGTTAGGGGAAACAAGTTTTAGTGATCATTGTACACTACAGTTAATAATTAGAGTTAACTAATTAATTTCAAAATTTCTCAGAGAGATTTCTAAATATGCACACCACAATATAAGTCAGTGATGCAATAGGTATATTAACCAGCTTGATTTACTTCTTCTACAAAGAATACATCTATCATGACATCAAATTGCATTCCATAAATAAATACTATAGTTATTCTTCAATCAAATCAAAAATTTTAAAAATGTTTAAATTTATAAATAAAAATTTTTTAAATAAAAATAAAAATGTATTCTGATATGAACAAATTACAGACCACATTTAAATGTTTTAAACAAAGCCTAGGAAGCTCATGTCTTAGAGTCCTTGCATGTAATCATCATGGTTTAAATGAACTCTGGAGAAATTAGCATTTTGTGCATATTATGAAGTGAGTAAAAGTAGCAGTAAGTTGTTCTTTAAATTCAGAATATCATAGATGGTCATGATGAACCAAGTGATTTTACATGCATTTATTGCCAGATATTCATGAAGGCAGAATATCATGCAAGAAGAGGTAACCTCCTGGGAGAAGAGTTTCAGTGACTCAGTGTTTCTAAGGCTCAATTACCTCTCAAGAGCAGAAAGAGAGATGCAAAGTTTGGAATGCTAACGTTTTCTAAAGGGCTTTGGAGGAGGCTTAAGGGGACAATTTTGGGACTACCTTTGTACAGAATGGCACTACGGCAACCAAGGGACATAAGAGAAACACTTGTTTCTGGGCTCTAGCCAGACTTACTTAATGCACTGAGGGCCAATAGATCCTTTAGAGAGAGGCAGGGAAAACTGGAAACAGCCATGCTGAGTGCTTTTGTACTTTTGGATAGTCAATCTTTTCAACTTAATAATATGAATATCGTGGATACCAACTTGGAAGACTTGAACTATATCATAACAAATATATTCAAAATAGAGGAACTCATTGAATTAGATGTCTAAAATGGACTAATATCTATGATGTACAGAACTCAAAAAAGTTAAACCTCCAAAATTTAAAGATCCAACCCAAAACTGAGCATCTGAGATAAGTAGACACTTCTCAGATAAAGAAATGCAAACAGCCAATAAATACATGAAAATATGTTCAACATCCTTGACCATTTGTGAAATGTAAATTAAAATACTGAGATGCCATCTTACTCCAGGGAGAATGGCCATCATCAAGAAATCAACCAATAGCAAATGCTGAAGGGGGAAAAGGAAACTTTCTTCATTGGTGATGGGCATGTAAGGAGACACAGTCACTATGGAAATCTGTATGTTGATTGTTCAAAACACTAAAATAAGAAAGTCCATTTGAGATAGCTATCCCCCTTCTAGGTATCTACTCAAAACAGTTAAACATATCATACCACAGAGTTGTATGCATACTCATGAACATAACAGCACAATTCATAATAACTAAACCCTGGAAACAGGCCTATATGTCCATTTACAAATGAATGATTAAGAAAATGTGGTATTTATACACAGTGAAGTACTACTGTGCTGTAAAGAAGAACAAACTTGGCATTTTTAGGAAAATAGATGCAACTTGAGGTCATAATGTTAAGTAAAATAAATTAGACACAAGTTTAAATATTGAATGATTTCTATGAAAAAATCAATATATTCATAAACTGTGAAATAAAAAACAGATAATAGGGAAAAAGAAAGAAAAAGGTTATTGTAATTCAGCATGGACAATGCATTTAAAAGTATACCTTAA
The DNA here is from genome assembly GCA_004027455.1 of Hydrochoerus hydrochaeris. NCBI lineage: Eukaryota > Metazoa > Chordata > Mammalia > Rodentia > Hydrochaeridae > Hydrochoerus > Hydrochoerus hydrochaeris. Next base: position 29,944 of record PVLA01011370.1, read on the forward strand.
TTTAATATGATTCTTATGTGTTTTATATAGTTTTTGGCCCACAAGCCTGGTTGCTAATCTGCATATTTTATAATTAACTTCATAATGACTTATAAGATAAATAAATGAATCCAATGTTGACAAAATAAAATGGAGGGGGGTTGAGGAACCGAAAAAAAATAATTGAAATGTGTTATGTACCTGTACCAATTTCCTACAATGAGTGTGATCATTATATGCTGCCGTGTACTAATAAAACTTTTTTTTAAAAAAAAGAATTGGATATCTAGAAGTACTTGATCATTACATTTTAAGATTTGATGCATAATAATATCCTTTAAGCAGAACTTGGAGAGAGGATCAGATTTTCTTAAGCAGTTTTTCCAAGTTTCACACAGTTACCAACCCAGATTCCTCCTTCCTGCAACTGCTGACTCCTGTTGCGATTAAGGTGAATAACAAAGTTACTAGAGAGTCCTGTGGTGTACAGGTTTTTCAGAAATCTGCTTTCCTTCAAGGCTGACCTCTGCTCTGATACTGATAAAGTAGACAACTATATTCCTGTAGATGGAGCCCTGTGACATCTTAGAAATTGCTTTCATTCAAGAAATACAGATAAAGTTGACCAATATGTTTCAGTGAACCAGGTCTTATGACAACCTGGATTCCCCTGTAATCACTTTCTTTCAAGGCTAAGCTGAAAACTGTCGCTGAATAAATAACTGCCTTTGTCTCATTTCATACTAACCCCCTCAACAAAACCTATAAAAACTGGAACCTTTCCTTTGTGTCACACTCAGCCATTTTACTCACAAGTCTAGCTGAGTTGGTGTGCACCTAAAATTCCAGAATAAATTTCTCCTGTTTCTCAGTGGTCTCTCCAACAGTATCAAGCCCTCACAAATGTGCTTACCAGTGCTGAGATGAGCATAGAAAGGTAGCAAGGGAGAGCAGCTCTGAAAACATTTTTACGTTTATGTTTGTCCAGGGCTGAGAAACATAAATGCAGACAATCCATTATATGACATTACCAGGCTCAAATCTCAACTGAAGGAGTGCTTGCCATTTAGAATAGAAAAGGTGTTATGCTTTAGATCTACAATAGTCCCCAAAAGTCTCAGAGGTAATCCCTGGTAAATAGAGGTAGGTCACTGGGGGCATGACTTAGAAGGGTGTATATTTAAATCTATGTCTCCTTCCTTCTCTCCCTATTACCTGGTTGCCATGTGTTGAACAGATTTCCACTGCTACATTCTTTCTTCATGTTGTGTCAGCTTTGAATACTGCTAAGCACAGACTAAGCTTACTGAAACTGTAAGCCAAAATAAACTTCTCATGCTTTACATTTTGGAAATCACGTATTTTGTTCCAGTGATGGGAAAATGACTAATATATATGTGCATTCCAGAAGACTGTAATATCTATCAGCTGCTATGAATTAAGTAACCTACAACTTTCTCAATTACCCCAAAATGAGAGTGGAAGACTAGTAAAGAGCTCTGTGAAAAGATTCAGGGTGACAGAGAGCAATATAGGTTTCTATAGGAAAAGGATGAATCTTTTTTAAAAACCACAACCTTAAAGGGAAAGGCAGAAACTAGTATTGATTAGCTTATAGAAAGTATTCAGTGTCTCTTAAATTTTCAGTGGAAGCAGCGAGTTCCTTCTCAGCAATTTCACTTCAAAGTCTTAAGGAAATCCATGGTGACTTTACCTTGGAACTCTGGCTAAACTAACCAAAAAAGGAATCAATTACAATGCTATTAAGCAGCTTGCCAATTTGACAGGAAAAATAAAGACCTTGGTCTAATAATGGGCAGGTTTCCAGGGAGTCTGGAGCATATCACATACTCAGAGTTGTGCCACAGGATAATCTGTTAGGATACCACTCCTGGTACTATATCATTGCAGTGCTTGGGGACAATATTGAATTCTTGTTTCTAACTTTCTCTGTGCTTTTGTCATTTTTCATCCACATACAAAATCTCAGATCAGGGAGAAAACATCTAATTTCCTTTAGTTTTCATGTAAAGTTTGAATCTATGCCTCTCACATGACATGTACTATGGTGTTTGTTTTAACTAATATAAATGGGACTTTTTTGCTGGACACCCAAAGATCACTGGCAAATGTCCATTCCTGTAACCCCACTGTCAACACCATGCCCCATATTCATTTTGCATCCCATAATTGCACTTCACTGGAAAACTTTATGAGCTATTGCAGCTATTTCTAATCTTTTTTTAAAAATAGAACTTATTTATGTGTGCATCAAAACCTTAAATTTTCATTTTGGGAAAATTTTATAGAAATTGTTTAGATTATTTTCTGTTTAGTTTGCATGATGGGAATTGTGTTTGAGATTTATACATCTGTTTAGAGTCTTACTGCTTCTGTCATTTTCTAGAATTAATCCCGTGTCATCTAAATTTTCATATGCATTTTCATAAAATTTATATTTATAATATGTTGATACATTCTTATTTACTTTAATACCTGGAAGACTTCTAGTGACACCATCTTTTTCAGCCTTAACATTCTTGTTTGTCCCTTTTCTCTTTGGTGAGTCTCATTAGGTTTTCATGAGTTACTTTTATTTTGAAGATAGTAAAATACAACAGAACAAGATAGAACAAAGCCAATAAGGACAATGCAGTGAAATTGGTACAGACCTTCACAGCAGAATACCAGGATAACAGTAATAGGTACCCTAGTATATCTCATTATCTTCACAATACTTGTCCATTTCATCAGGTATAGCAAAATCAAACCAAAAACAGAACATTATAAAAACCTATCAAAACAATATTGAATAGAGCAAAACAATCAGAAGCAAAACAGTGAAAACAATATTTGCCTTGAAAGAGATAATAGAAGGAATTCCCCATAGTTGCTATATCGCATATGGTCAACCTCCCAAGAGATGCTCAGACCTCTGGCTCCCAGTTGCTGCCCACACCCTGGTAGGCTCACAGGAGATGCTGACCGGTTCTCTTCCTGGCTCACCTGCCACTCACTCACACCACCGCTGCTTACCGGGGAGGCGGGCATGTTGCTTTCTTGCTCAGTGCCAAGTTCCAAAATGGCTGGATCTTGGGAGATGCTGACAGGTTGTCTTGCTGGCTTGCCCACTGCTCACTTGTACCACAGCTGCTCTGTTCATCAATTTTTAACCAACCATTTTTTTTTGTAGTTGATTCTCATCATCATAAATTTGTTATCTAACTTCATTAACATCTGCCCCTGTGTTCATTTCCTCTCTGTTTGCTTTCTCTAGGTCTATGTCATATTAACTTTTTGAGAAAAAAAGTTGTATTTCCTGCCTTACAAACATTGTTTTATGGTGAAGACATTTAAAATCTACTATCTTAGTAATTTTCAAAAATATAATATATGATTATTAGCTATAATCACTATGTCATATGGTAGATCTCTTGAAGTACAAACTGAAATTTTTAATCTTTTGATCAACATCTTCCTAACTTTTTCCACCCTCTTTTCCCTTTCCAGCACCCAACAAAAATCGTTCTAACACCCTACTTCTGTGAGGTCAACTGTTTTAAATTCCATGTATACATATTAGGGAACTTTATCTTCTAACTTTTACGTTGCTCGTTTTTGCTTGAAATCAATTTTCAAAAATTTTTAGAAATCAGTAGTTTTGGGACTTCCGGAAAGATGGTGGAGTGGCAAACAGCAGAGAAAGAGCCTCCATGAGTTCGTTGTCCAGATACTGGAATATAGTAACATGAGAGTGAGGAGGAGGAATTGAAGTGAGAATTGAAACCCACAGAGAGAAGAAGGAGAGATAATTTGATGAATAAGAAGAAAGTGACAGGCAGTTCTTTCTTTCTGACCCTAGATTTACTGCATAAGAGGAGTGGCTCAAACCTGCAGACATACAGTGACTATTGGTGATCTCAGAGGCCTCCACTGAGAAACACGCCAATGGAATGGAGCCGTGGACATAGCAGTCTTCAGTGACTAGTGAGTTATTTCAGTTTGGATGTCTTCTAGGAAAGTGTGAATGGTTGATCGCCTTCTTGGAGGGGAGCCAACTGAGCCCAAAACCTCAGAGCAACTGCTGACTGCATCTAGAAGCTGTTTTGGGATCAGGAAACCAAGCTCAAATCAAAAGGAGATTTGTGGACTGAATTCAAGCCAGTAGAGATCTAACTCCAAGCCTTCCAGAGGCTCACAGGCTGTGGGAGGCTAAATGGGTCTAGTTCCAACCTTACAGCTAGAAATCAGCCTAAATTTCAAGGAAACTAAAGGTTCAGGCTCACTAGAATTATCCACTATCCTACTGTAAAGCTACAGATGCTTTGCTGTGATTAATCAACTCAGTTCTGGACTCAGTATGCCCACATTGTCTACCATTGACAACAAAGACAAGCCTTGAAGTAGACATTTTTTCCTTACTTTTTTTCTCTCTTTTCTTATTTTTGTTTTATTTTGCTAATTGATTGTTCTTGTTTTTATATTAGTGTGAACATGGTTTCTAGTTTTTTTTGTTGTTGCTGCTGTTCTCTTCGTGTTTTATTTTTTCTTCTCCTTTTCCCTCCTATCTTCTTCATGAGTTTCTCAAACTTTGCATAATCTTTCTTTGTCTTCCAGCCTTGCTTATAATTCCTTCTTCCTTTTCTACTTCTCTATTTTCCCCCATCACCTTTTTCTTGAGGGAAAAATTGCCATATTGAAGGCTTATTTGCTGCATAGAATTTGTGGTTTATTTTAGATTTTGTTATATAACAACAAATCTAGTTCATATAATTAAAAGTCACAAATTAATAGTTACCTCAGTTTGTCATTTTAAGGCTATATTTGATGATTTTGTTATTGTTGATTGATACTTTAGCCAAAACAACATAACTGTTCTAATCAGATGTTATTCCTAGTATACAAAGCAGGAGCTTGCCTAAGGGTCAAAAAATACCATAGACTAGTGCCAAAGACCTAAGAACTTTGCCAAGTATATATTAACTTCATCACCCATAAATCAAAGAGGATCTTGCAATAGACTCAAAACCTGAAGCCAGCTACAACTGGAAGACACCTCTGCAAAGTAGTCATTTTCTAAGGATGCTAAATATTAGAAATAAATCTACTTTCCATAGGCAATTTACTGGCATAAACTAATGAATTACACTAAAAACAAAATAGAGAATGAGAAAATACATTAGCAAGATACAACCCCAGATTTCCAGTTCTCCAAAGCCCACTGAGGTGGCAATGAGATGGAATAATTTGAAAACCACCCACCAGGATGCTCTGTAGTGGTAACAGTGGAAACAACCAAGCAGGTGATTGAGGTTCTAGAAAAAATCAAATCAGAAATAATTCATCAGGTAACTACAGAGATGGTAACCATAATTAAAGACATTATTAGTGACTTTAGAGCAGATATAGATAAAAAGAAAATAGAGGAGCTTAAGAAAATGATGGAAACTATAAACACCCAACATAGGGAAGAAATTAAATACACAAAACAGATTCAAGCAAATATTCAGAGGTTAAACATTCCATTGAAAATATATGCAGCAGAATTATCCAATATGAAGATAAAATCCCAGATACAGAAGACAGGATTGCAGTTAGCAAACAAAAAGAAAGATTTCCTAAACATAGAAAGGGACCATGAGAAATAAACTCAGCTGCTGATAGGATGATGCCAAGAAGAATAACACAAGATTGATTAGAGTCAATGTAAAAATAGGAGAGAGCACAAATGACAAAAAATCATAATCACAGATTTCATGGCAGAAAATGTCCCAAATGGATAAAGAATTTAACAAATAGATAAACTCAATATAGAACTCAAATTTGGACTGTCCTGAGAGCTTAAGGTGCATGAACAATTCCCAGCACACAGGGGATGCTTTGAAAATTTGCTCCCAGCCAGTAAGACCCTACCCAGCATGCTAAATCACAGGAAGAATCATAGGAAGTCTCTACAGGCCTAACTGGGCACACCCAGCAACCTCCATTCTGCCCCAGGAGCCTAAGGTGCGTGAAGTGATTCCCAGCACACAGGCAAAGCTTTGGAATATCTCTTCCAGGTGATAAGACACCACCCAGCATCCTAAATCACCAGAGTATGCACAGGAGGTCCCTGCAGGCCTAACTGGGCCATGCCCAGTGACCTTCATTTCACTCCAGGGGCCCAAGGTGCGTGAGGTGATTTGCAGCATATGGGGGAAGCTTTAGATCATTGTTCCCAGCCAGTAAGACCCTGACCAGTGTCCAAAATCACCAGAGGACACATGGAAGGTCCCCACGGGTCTGTCTGGCCCACCGCCAGCAACCTCCAAGCAGCTAGCAGGGGCCTGCATTCCACCTTTGGATCCAGAAGTGTATGAAGTGATTCTCAGAACATGGGGAAGTTTTGAAACATCACCAAAAACCCAGAAATATAGGAAAATGATAAAACAAAAGAGCAAAATGCAATCTCAAACCTCTAGCCCATCCCAAGCAAGCTTAGGAGACAGGGACAAAAGAAAATGTAAGCCATACACCTGAAATTCCCGAAATGATAACAACTGAAGCAAAGAAAGAACTCCAGGAGGCTAGAAAAGAACTCAGATCAGAAATAATCTCCCAGGTAAAAGAAGAAATGATAAACACAATGAAAGAAATGATGAACATGTCTAAAGAAGATATAGTTAAAAAATTATAGGAACAGACAAAAAATATGGAAACCCTAAATGAACAATATAAGAAACAAACAGAATGTATGAAGCAGATTCAAGGACATATATAGGAAATCAAAAATTCCATTGAAAGTTGGCAAAACCACCTCAATGAAAGTGAGGATAGAATTTCAGATCTCAAAGACAAGATTGCAGCTAGTGAAAATGAAAGGAAAGATCTTTTAAAAATAACAAGGAATCAGGAAATAATAATTCAACAACTGCAAGATGATGCAAAGAAAAACAACATAAGATTGATAGGGATTAATGAAAAAGGTGACAACACAAATGATATCAAGAAGCTATTTACAGAAGTAATAGCTGGAAACTTCCCAAACATGAGTATGGAAACTGACATACAGATCAGTGAAGCCTATAGAACTCCAAACAGCCATAACCAAAATAAAACTACATCCAGACATATAATAATCAACATCCCAGAAATACAGAAAATCATCAATATCTATTTTGAAAACCTCTAGTCTCATAGGCCTGATAACACAGAAGAATTGGAAAAATTGCTAAACACTTACAAATTACCAAAGCTGGGTCAAGAAGATGGAAAACTGCTGAATAACCCAATTTCAATTAACAAAATTGAAAATGTAATTAAATTCTTACCAACAAAAGCCTAGGTCCAGATGGATTCACTGCAGAATTCTACAAGAAATTCAAAGAAGACTTAATGCAGACACACCTCAAACTTAGTGAAATTGAAAGGGAACCAATTCTCCCTCACTCATTCCTAGAAGCAAATATTACTCTAACACCAAAACCTGAGAAAGACCCCACCAAAAAAGAGAACTACAGGCCAGTCTCTCTAAATGCAAAAATTCTCAACAAAATACTGGCAAACAGAATGCAGCAAATCATCAAGAAGATTATACACCATGACCAAGTGGGATCCATCCCAGGTATGCAGAGATGGTTCAACACATGTAAATCAAAAAAGGTAATCCATATAATAGAGCCAAAAATAAGAACCACATGATTATTTCTATAGATGCAGAAAAAGCTTTTGATAAGATCCAACATTTATTCATGATAAGAACCTTACAGAAAATTGGAAAAGATGGTCTTTACCTCAATATGTAAAAGCCATTTATAACAAACCAATTGTCAACATCATATTAAACAGCCAAAAACTGAAAGCCTTTAACCTAAAAGCAGGAACAAGACAAGGATGTCCATTATCACCATTCCTATTCAATATAGTGCTGGAAATACTAGCTGTAGCAATTAAACAACAGAGAGAAATAAAAGGAGTAAGAATAAGAAAAGAAGAAGTTAAATTATAATTATTTTCAGATGACATGATACTCTACATAGAAGACCCCCAAACTCAGATGAAAGACTCCTAGACATAATAACTAAATTCAATAATGTAGGTGGATACGAAGTCAGCACTCAAAAATCAATAACATTGCTATACACTAACAACAGACTCATTGAGAGAGAAATAAGAGAAGCCACACCCTTCACAATAGCATCCAAAAAATGAAATACTTATGAATCAATCTAACAAAAGAAGTAAAAGATCTATTCAGGGAAAATTATAATGCTCTGAAAAAGAAATCAGAGAAACCTCAGAAAATGGAAAGACATCCCTTGTTCATGGATAGGAAGAATAAAGATTGTGAAAATTGCCATTCTCCCAAAATTGTTACACAGATTTAATGCAATTCCAATCAAAATACCACTAGCATACTTCACAGATCTAGAGGAATCACTCCTACAATTCTTCTGGGACCAGAAGAGACTTAGAATAGCAAAGGCAATTCTAAGCAGCAAAGCCAAGGCAGGAGGCATCACAATCCCTGACTTGAAGTTATACTACAAAGCTAGTGTAATAAAATCAGCATAGTACTGGAATAAAAAGACCTGAAGATCAATGGAATAGATTAGAAGATACAACTGCAACTACAAACACACTCAGCCACCTTATCTTTGACAAAGGGGCCACACATGTTCACTGGAAGAAAGATAGTCTCTTTAATAAATGGTGCTGGAAAAATTGGCCGTGCATATGCCAGAAATGAAAACTAGACCCATGCCTATCACCATGTACTAAGGTAAAGTCTAAATGGATCAAAGATCTAAATATTAAAACAGAAACACTAAATCTGTTGGAAGACAAAGTAGGCAGAAATCTTAAGACATAGGGGTAGGAAGAGAATTCATGAACAAGAATCAAACTGCATGGAAAATACTTCACAGAATCAATAAGTGGGATCACATGTTATTAAAGAGTTTTTGCATGTCAAAAGAAATTTCCAGCATAGTGAAAAGAAAACACAAAAATTGGGAATAAATCTTAGTGAACTGTCCCTCAGACAAAGGACTTCTGTCTAGAACATATAAAGAATTTTTTTAAAAAAATCAGATCCCTGAAATTCAAAGACCCATTCCAGATATGGGCACCTGAGATGAATACACAGTTCTTAGATGAAGAAATACAAATGGAAAACAAATACATGAAAAAAATGTTCAGTATCATTGTTCATTAGAGAAATGCCAATTAAAACCACACTGAGATTCCATCTCACTCCAGAAAGAATGGCCAGATTATAGAAAACCAACAACAACAAATGCTGGAGAGGCTGTGGGGGAAAAGGAACTCTTGTGCACTGTTGGTGGGAATGCAAACTGGTGCAACCACTGTAGAGGTCAGTCTGGAGAGTCCTCAAAAATTTGGGATTGGAAGTCTCATTTGACCCAGCTATTCCATTTCTTGGCATATTCCCAGAGGAACTGAAAACATCATACCACAGTGATATATGTGCACCCATGTTTATAGCAGCACAATTTGTAATAGCCTTATCTTGGAAACAACCTAAATGTCCATCAGCTGAGGAATGGATAAAAAAGATGTGGTATTTTTATACAATGGAGTACTACTCAGCTATTAAAGAATGATCACGTTGAGATATTTATAAATAAATGGATGCAACTTGAGACCATACTCATAAGAGATATAAATCAAACTCACATGTGTAAACACCATATAATATCCCTAGTATAAGAAATGGTAACTGTACATAAGATACAAAAACCTTAATAAATACAGTGAAAGGATAAGAATGTGCTCAAAGGGGACAAAATAATATATCAGGGAAAATGAGGAAAAAGAAAAAGGAAGGGAAAAGAAAATTACATAAGCACACTTAAGATAGCTAAGATGATTGTGTCACAAATTCCATAAGTTCTTGCAACAAAACAGTTAACATGCATAGGATTGGAACAATTGTGCATGTTAGTGTCTGGTGATTTAAGGAACTCTTGATGATCATTATGTAAAATAACAAACCTAGTTATGCTCCTACCACTTTGTTTGGAAGGCCTATATTGTCAGTGTTTTGGGCTCTTTGCTACTGCTGTTTATTTGTCTTTTTTGTTTCGTGTTTTTCTAATAATTTGTCTTGGTTTGGTTTGTTTTTCTCTCTAATACAGATAGGTATACATGTAGAAACTTATACATGCATAGAACTTCTCCTAAGCAGTTTATATGAATTGATTATATAATGCAAAATGAACAGCTACTTTGAAGAAAAAGAGATATTATATTATTCATTGCTGATTTCATATCATCATGCTGTGAAATCCAGTAATGCCATCATTCTTTGTTCAGAGTGATTTTAGTCTGTTTTGCATTTTTTAATTTCAACATACATGAAGGTATAGACAGCTATTTTGAAGAGAATGAGAGACATTATGGCAGCCATTGTTGATTTCTCTATCATCTAGTTTTGAAGGCCTATAATGCCTTCATCACTCTGTTCTGATCAGTTTAATACTATCTTGTTTTGTATGAATTCATTGTGTGTGGAGATATGGACAACTGTTTAGAAGAAAACAAGAGACATTATGGTAGCCAGTGATAATCTCCTGTTGTCTTGCTTTGAAATATGTGTCATTTACATTGTGTTCTTCTGATTGGCTTTGTTCTGTTTTGTTATATTTAGTTTTACCCTCTTTAAAATAAAAACTTAAAAAAAAGAGCTCAAGTTTGCCATAATCAAAAATAAAATTTCACCAAGGCACATAATAAGGTTCCAGAAATTCAACATAAGAATAGATTATTAAAAGATGATACAGAAAAGAAACAAATCACATAAAAAGGAAGCCCATCAGAATTACAGCAGACTTGTTAAAACAAATCCTTAAGTCAGTGAGAGTTTGAAGTGAAATATTTCAAGCCCTATAAGAAAACAACTTCCAACCCAGGCTTATGTAACCCCACAAAATTATCTTTCAAAATTCATGGAGAAATAAGGTACTTCTGTGACAACAAACAACTGAGAAATTCATGACTACCAAATCACCACTCCAAAATGTTCTGAATGACAGCCTACAAAGACATAACGAGGAATACAACTTGATGAACACCAACAGAATAAATCTGTCAGGTAAGGCCAGCAGTTAAACAGAGGAGAAAAGATGGGAGCCCAAAACAGGAAAATAACATAACAAGGATAAGTTAATAAATATCAGTTATCACTATCAATGTTAATGGTCTCAGTTCACCAATCAAAAGACACAAACTGGAAGAATGGTTCAAGAAACAAGTTCCAACAATATGTTGCATACAAGAAACACATTTAATTTAAAAAGAAATTCATAGACCGAAAGTCAAAGGATGGAAAACAATACTTCATGTGACAGAAACCTGGAGAAAATCAGGGATCGCTATTCTATTTACAAAGTGAATTTCAAGCCAAGACTGATTCAGAGAGACAAAGAAGGTCACTACATCCTCATAAAGGGAACAATCCAAAATGAAGAGATAACAATCATACATATATAAGTACCAAATAATGGCACACCCAACTATGCAAACTAAAAATTAAAGGACATTTAAAAATCAAATAAATACTACTACAATTCTAATAGGGACTCCAGTACCCCACTGTCACAGACAAATCAACTAGACAACAAATGAAATGAAATATTAGAATTGAACTAAACTTTTGAACAAATGGACTTAGTAGATGGCTATAGTGTCCCACAACATCAGAATAAATATTCTCAGCTGCACATGGGATGTGTTCCAAATAGATTGCATACTAGCTTATAGAGCATGCTTAAGTAAATGCTAAGGAATTGAAATTATCCTATGTGTATTACAGTATAATAAAATTGTATATCAATGGCAAAAAACCCTCAAAAACTTCATAAACACATGAAAATTAAATAAACTCTCCAGAAAAACCAGTGAATAACTGATGAAATTGAAGAAGTTAAGTCTCATCAAAAAAGGAAAGAAAAAACTCAAAACCATGCAATTAGGAGTGAAGAGGGTGAAATCACGAGAGATCCTGCAGAAATTCAGATAGTCAATACCTACTTTGAAAACCTGTCTTCTAATAAGAAAGAAAATACAGAAAAATGGGAAGAGTCCTGATGCATATGAACTATGAAAACTCAATCAAGAAGATATAAAAATTCTAAATAACCCAATATCAGCTAGTGAAATTGAACATGTAATTAATAACCTACCAACAAAAAAATCCCTGATGGATTCACTGCTGAATCTTGCAAGAAATTTAGAGAAACCTAGTGCTGCTACTTGTCAAGCTGTTTAATGAAACTGAAAATGAAACAATACTCCCAAATTCATTCCTGAAAGCAAGCTTTAACCTGATATCATAGCCAGAGAAAGATACAACTGAAAAAGAAAACTACATGTCAATCTCCCTGATAAACATAAATGCCAAAATCCTCAATAAGATAATGGCAAACAAGACTGGGGATTTAGCTCAGTGGTATAAACGCCTTCCTGGCAAGCACAAGGTCAAGAATTCAATCCCCAGTATACACACACACACACACACACACACACACACACACACGATACTGGCAAACAAAATGCATCAGATCATCAAGATTATATGACATGATGCAGGAATGGCTCAACATATGTAAATCAATAAATATAATACTCCATATAGGCAGATCCAAATCTGGCAAGTGCAAGGTCATGAGTTCAATCCCCATTACCAGAAAAAAAAAATGACAAAGATGAAAATCATAGGGTCATTGTGACAGACCATTAGCCAACATCACACTAAACTGTCACAAAGTGAAAGTTTTCACTCTAATATCAGAACAAAGTCAGGAACAAAGCAAGGATGTCTGTGAACACCCCTCTTACTTAGTTCTGGAAACATTAGCCAGAGCAATTGGAGAGAAAAAAAAAAAAAGGAATAAGGATACAAGAGGAAGAATTTAAATTATCATTACTTATGGATTACATGACACTCTACATAGATGATTACAAAAAAAGACATCTAGATTTAATAGCCAAATTCAGTAGTGTAGGTGAATACAAAGTCAACACTCAGAAATCAGTAGCCTTCCTGTACATGAATAGCAAACTCACTGAGAGAGAAATTAGGGAAACAACAACTTTCACAATGCCATCAAAAAATACGTAGGAATCAATTAAGGAAAGAAGTAAAGATTTATACTTTGAAAATTAGAGTATTATTAAAAAGAAATTGAAGAGTATATCAGAAAATGAAAAGGTATTCATTTCCTTGAAAGGAAAAATCAATATAGAGAATATGGCCATATCACCAAAATGATGCAGATATAATATAATCCTTTTCAAAATTTCAACACCGTATCTCATAGAATTAGAGAAAACTATCCTAAAATTCATTTGGAACCAGAAGAGGTCTAAAATAGCAAGGCATTTCTGGGTCAAAAAAAAAAAAGGCAGGTGGCATTATAATCCTTCACTTGAAATTATACTACAAAGCTATTGTGATAAAAACATCATGGTACTGGAAAAAAGGCAGACCTGAGGATCAATGGAACATGTTAGAAGATTCAGAGCTGGGGGTATAGCTCAGTGGCACAAGTACCTGCCTGGCCAGTACAAGGTTGTGAGTTTGATACCTGGTACAAGAGGAAGAGGAAGAAGAAGAAGAGGAGGAGGAGGAAGAGGAAAAGGAGGAAGAAGAGGAAGGGGAATAAGAAAAGGAGGAGGAAGAAGAGGAGGAGGAATAAGAAGAAGAAGAAAAAGAAGAAGAGGAAGAAGAAACAACTACTCTAGCATATTTAGCCACTTTATCTTTCACAAAAGAATCAAAGACTTTCACTGGAAGAAAAATAGCCCCTTTAATAAGTGATGCTTGAAAAATGGCTTTTCACATACTGAAGTTTAAAACTAGACCCATATCTTTCACCATACTCTTAAAATCTACATGAATCATAGATCTACATATTATAGTATAAACACTAAGTCTACTGGAAGACATAATAGTTAAAGATGTAAGTGTAAGCAAAGACTTTATGAACAAAATCCCAATCATACAGGACATATCACAACAAATTCACAACTGAAATCTCATCTCAGTAAAAAGCTTTTGGAATGCAAAAGAGACCAACAGTGTGAAGAGACAATCATGGTGTGGAAAAAATTTTTTCATTTGTTCCTCAGACAAAGGACTATTATCTAGAATATATAAAGAACTCAAAATATCAGACTCTTCAGATTTAAAGACCCAATCCAAACATAGGCATCTGAAATGAATAGAGACATCACAGAAGAAGAAATAGAAGTGGCAAATAACTGTATGAAAAACTGTTCAGCATTACTGGTCATTCAGGAGATATGAATTAAAATAATGCTGAGATTCCATCTCTCCTCAGAGAATTGGCATTGTCAAGAAATCATCCAATAACAAATTCTGGTGATGCTGTGGGAAAAAAGAAAACTTTGCACTATTGGTGGGAGTGCAGACTGATGAAATCATTGTGGAAATCAGTGTGGAGATTCCTTAAAACCTAGAACTACAGATTTCATTTGACTCAGCTATTCTTCTTGGTAGCTTCCTGAAATAATGAAAAGCATTGTGTCACAGCGATATATGCACATTCATGTTTATAGCAGCACAGTTTGTAACAGCTAAATCTTGGAAACACCCCAAATACCCATCAGCTGATGAATGGATAAAGATGTGAGTTTTTTTACTATAAGAGTATTATTCAGCCATAAACAATGTAAGCTTCAAACATTTTAGCTAAATGGATGCACCTTGAGACTATATTCTTAAGGGAAATTAATTGGACACACACACATAGGTACTGCATTGTTTCTTCCACATGAGACACCAAAAGTAAAAATAAGGACCAAAATGCATCCAAGATATTGTAAAATAGGAAGAAAGTATTCAAATAGGAAGGGAAACTTGAGGCAGGAAGGGAGAAAGGAAGGAGAGGAAAAGCAAATATTGAAAAAAGAAGAAAAATGAAAACAGCTTTGTAAAGAAAGGAGGGAGGGGGAGTTGAAAGGAGGTTAGGGAAATGGGAAAAAAAGAATCCAATTACATCATGCACAGATAAATATTTCCTCTGATCATTGTGATTACCTAAAATGAACTAACGTGAATACCTAAAATGAACTAACAAACTAAATTAACTTTAAGAAATAAATCATTGGTTTCAGATAGTGGCTATAGTTTGATTCATTGAAAGTTCTCCAGCTATTTCAATGAAAATAAAATAAGCCTACAGTCCTGCATTTCCTGATCTTGCCTCCCTACCTCTAGCTTTTCTATGCCCTTTGCATCCCTCTCATGTCTAACGCAGAGCATTTTCACTTACATGCTTATAGATACTTTCGTTTTCTTTTCCATGAGTATCTGTAAAATAAGTGTCCGTTTTTTATTGGGTTACTCAAATTGTCATCATTGTGTTGAGGTCGTTTACAAGGATTCAGGTCCTTCATGAAATATATAAAGTGTGTATAATGCCTCTCAATTTGTGACTTTCCTTTCCATGGTCAATGACATTTGTCATGAAGATGTTTTTATTATTGTCAAGGTCCAGCTTAGAATGATTTTCTTTTGCTTTTAGTGCTTTTTTTAATTTTGTTGAAGGAATGTTTTCTTATGACAGATCACAAAGCTGTTACTTTACAAAATCTTATACAAACTTTATTTGAATTAATTTTTTTGTGTGAGGTATGAGTCAAGATCTATTTTTACCCACAATATGTCTTGCTGTTTCAATAACATTTGTTGAAAATACTTTGGGTTCTATTAAATTTTATTGGCACCTTTTTGGTTATTCAATTGATATATTATTTGGAATCAAATTCCAAATCTCTATTTTGCTCCATTTTTCTGTTTAGCTTCACAATAATGCCACACTTTTTAAATTAATGTCTTTATACTAAGTCTGTAAATCGGTACTAGAAGTCTTCTGTTATTCTTTTTCAATTTTCTACTGGCTATTCTTGGTTCCTCATATTTCCATATTCAATTTAGTATCAACTTATGAATTTCTATATCAGATACTGTCTAATATTTTTGTTGGAATTGAATTAAGTTAATTTTTAAAGAATTGACTTTAAAAGTGTGATTTCCAACCTATGAACATAGGCTGTTTCTCCTTACAAGCAGATGTTCTTTAATAATTATCATCAAAGATTTGTAACATTACAGATTTTTAAATTATTTTTGTACCAGAGATTAAACACACTACCTCACACTTGCTTGAGTGGCTGAGCTAAATCCTTGGCCCCAATTTTTTTAAAATTTTAAAGATAGCTATTCTTAGCATTTTTATATTTTCAATACTACTGTAAATAGTGTGGAATTTTATTTCTTTTTTCAAAATTGAGTTTCTATTATATGGAAATACTATTTTTGTCTATTGACACTATATCCTGAATTCACTTATTCAGTGAAATATTAGTAGTGATTATAGATTTTTTTGGATTTTCTTCATATATGACCATGTCATCTAGGGACCTAGAAAGTTTTACATCTTTAACAATTTCAATGTCTTCTCATCCTTTGCTTTCTTCTTTGTTACTGGTATATCCATCAAAATCTTGAGTGGAAAGTGGTAAAAGTAGATATCTTTACACTGTTTGAAATGTTGAGACCATTTTCATTGTTTCATCATTAAACACTAGCTACAGATTTTTTTCACACATGCCCATTTTACAATTGAAGAAATTTTTGTTATTTTCCTAACTGAATGAGTTTTTAAAAAAATACATTAGCGGCTGGGGATTTAGCTCAGCAATACAAGCACCTGCCTGGCAAACATGAGGTCATGAGTTTGATCCCCAGTACCAAAATAAATAAATAAATAAATAAATAGTACATAAATTTGTATCACCTATCTCTTGTATCTACTGCAATGATCATATTATTCTCACCATACTTTATTAAGATTGTGAGTTACTTTGATTGATTTTTCCAAAGTTAAACTAATATTGTATTCCTGAGATAAATTGTGTTTGGTCTGATGCATTATCTTTTTAGGAAATTCAATTTCCCAAATTTTATTAAGGATTATTGTCTTTATTAATGAGAAATATTTTTAGTTTTCTTTTTAAGAACATATTAATCAGCATGTGTTTGCAGTACATAATAATTACATTTATCATGAGGAATGTGCATAATACTTTTTAATTCTTTTTACATCCCCCACTCTTTCTCTCCCTCCCTGCACCTTTCAGTTCTTGGTCCTCTTCCCATTTACAAAATCACCATTTTCATTATTTTTCCCTGTCAATTTTTCTATACTTTTTCCCTTTCCTTCCTCCCCATCTTCCTCCTCCTTTCATCTCATGTTCTATTTGAAAAAGGCCTCCCTGATTCCTATTACTCTATCTTCTATTTTACTGATGTCTCTCTCACAGTCTATTTATATTGTTATTATATATATATTTATATATTTAATGTATATATTCTTATATCTCTTCTTATGATATATGTTATTTCTTATATAAGAAAAACAATCTAATATTTAAGCTTGTGTTCTGACTTATTCACTTAATATTATGGCCTTAAGTTTCAACTACTTATCTATGAATGCCTCACATTTATCACTGTTTGTGGCAGAGTAGGACTCTATTGTGTATATCACATTTTCTTTATCCATTCATCTGTTGATGGTGTATAGACCATTTCCAAGATTTACTCATTGTAAATTGTGCTGGTATAAAGATGGGTATGCACATATTAGGGTAATGTGATGTATTTAAAACTTTTGAGAAAATACCTAAATGGGAAAAGGCTGGATTGAACACAATTTCTATTTTTAGATTTTTAAAGGAATCTCCATACTGATTTCTATACTACTACACATTTACATCAATACCAACAAACTAGATGAGTTCTTTTTCTCTACATATAGCATTTGTTATTATTTAATATATTGAAAATATCTATACTTTCTGGAATAAGATGGTATCTCAATGTTGTTTTAATTTGCAATTCTTTAATAGTCAGTGATGTCAAATATTTTTTCATGTATTTACTATCCATTTGTACTTCTGAGAAGTGTCTATTCTTTCACTTGCCCATTTTTTATTGAGTCTTTTATTTTGGAGGTCTTAATTGTTTTACTTCTTTATACATTTTTGATTTTAGTCTTCTGTTCAAGGAATAGTGACAAAATTTTCTTTCCATGCTGTTGGTTGTCTATTCACCCAATTGGTTGCTTCTTTGGTGGGCTGAAATTTATTAATTTGATATGCTCCAAATTGTTGATTCTCTGTAGAATTTCTTGTGCCACTGTGGTTCTGTTCAGAAGGTCCTTGCCTGTGTCTTTGAGTTCTACTTGTTTCACTTTCCAGCAGATCAAGTGTTTCTGTTTTTACATTTAGATATATCATGCATTTCAATTTTAGTTCAGTACATGATGTGATATATGGGTCTACACTAAATATTCTGAAAGTGCATACCCAATTTTCCCAGCACGTTTTATAGGGTATCTTTCCTCCAGTGCATGGTTCTGTCCCCTTTATCATAGGTCAAATAGCTAAATGTGCCTGGGGTTGTTTCTGCTTCCTCAGTTCTATTTCATTGATCCACATGATTGTTTCGGTGCCAGTAAGATGCTGTTTTAATCACAGTAGTATTATAATATAAATTCAAATCATTCTTTAGTTGGATCCTTGTCTGCTTTTGATATCAAGGTAGTGCTAGCTTCCAAGAATAATTTTGGTAGTATCTTTTCTGTCTTAATTTCATTAAAGACTTTGAGGGGTATTGATGTTATCTCTTCCCAAAAGTTTTTGTAGAATTTGGCAGTGAAGCCATCTGGTGTTGTGCTGTTCTTAGTTGATAGATTTTTTTTAATGACTTCTTCAATTTCCTTATCTATTGGATTATTTGGGATTTTTAAATCTTGGTTCAGTTTTGATAGTTTGTATGCATCTAAGAATCTCTTTATTTCTTCTGACTTCTCCAGCTACTTAGTATTGAGTTTTGTGAGGTAGTTGCTAATAATTTTCTGCATTGTGATTTCACTTTTTGCATTTTTAAGTGTATTGATTCGTGTCTTTTTTTTCCTGCATTTTGTAAAATTGGCTAACAGGTTGTATATTTTGTCTATTCTTTTTTTTTTAAATCTACTCTTTAGTCCATTGACTCTTTGTATTATATTTTATTCTCCATTTCATTGATTTTTGCTTTGATCTTTATAAATTCCTTACTTATAAAGCTCTGGATTTAGATTGTCCTCATTTGTCTAAGACCTTGAAGTGCATCATTAGATTAGTTATATGAAATTATTGTGTTTTTCTGATGTTGGCAATCACAGCTATAAATTTCCCTCATAAGACTGCTTTCATCATGTCTCATAAGTTGTGATATATCAACTGTCATTCTCATCTAATTCTAGGGCCTTTCAAATTTCTTCTGTAACCCATTGATTATTCAAGAGTGTGCTGTTTAATTTCCATACATTTGCATAATTTCTGTGGTTTCTTTTGCCATTGTTTTCTCATTTCATCCCACTACATCTGATAATATACATGGTAAAATTTACATTCTTTTTCATTTACTTAGCATGCTTTCTTATCTGGTATGTGGTATATTTAGAGAAAATTCCATGTGCTGCCAAACAGAATGTGTATTTTATTCTTGTTAGATGGAATACACTGTAGATGTTTATTGACTCTATTTATTCAAAGATTTGGTTCAACTCTGATATTTCTTTGTTGGTTTTAGTTTACTTGATCTTTCTATTTTTTTATTTAAAGAGAAAAAACAGGAAAAAGGGTAGAAATAATACAGAATATCAAGAAATAATACAGTAAGAAATCACTAGTTGATAAATTACATATTGTCCTCATAGAAATAGTTATTCAAGTTACAAAATTAAAGCATACAAAGTGGACATTTAAACAGTTAGATTGCAAACAGTTCTGTTCAACTTAGTAATATGGTTCAGTCCTATACGTTTAAACATACATGCCATTATATCTTTTAGAACACTTCCTTTTCCTGTGTTTTTTCAATAACAATTACACGTTTTTTATTTTATTTAAAGAGAAAAAAAAACACGAAAAAGAGTAGCAACAATACAGAATTCCAAAGGAAAAAAAAAAAGAAAAAAACACACTAAGAAATCACTAGTTGATAAATTACATATTGTCATCTTGGATATAGTTGCTCACTGAGACTGCAAACAGTTCTGCTCAACAATCCAACAAAGATTCAGCAACGTGGTCATCTATTTTACACACACAAACATACATGCAGTTATATCCCTTGGAGCACTTTCTTTTCCACTCTTTTTTACAATAGCAATTGCACACTTTGGGTTTTATTACTCTTATAGTTCTTATTACTTTTTACACTAGAGACACAATGTGATATTTATAAATACGATTCTTATTTATTTCACTAATAATGACAGTCTCAAGTTGTATCCATTTACCTATGAAGGCCTCAAGATCATCTTTTATTATAGCTGAGTTATATTCCGTTGTATAAAAATACCACATCTTTTTCATCCACTCTGGAGTTGATGGGCATCTTGGTTGTTTCCAAGATTTAGCTGTTACAAATTGTGCTTCTATGAACATGGGTGCACATATATCACTGTGATATGAACTTGTCAGTTCTTCTGGGAAAATACCCAGGAGGGGAATAGCTAGATTGAACAGAGCTTCCAATCCTAGTCTTCTGAGAATTCTTCATATGGATTTTCATAGTGCTTGCACCAGTCTACACTCTTACCAACAGTGGAGCAGTGTTCCTTGTTCCCCACAACCTCGCCAACATTTGTTATCAGTTGATTTCTTGATGGCAGCTATTCTTTCCGGAGTAAGGAGAAATCTCAGTGTTGTTTTAATTTTCATTTCTCAAATGACCAGTGATGGTGAACATTTTTTCATGTATTTATTTGCCATTTATATATCTTCCTCTGAGAACTATGTGTTCATCTCAGATGCCCATTTTTGGAGAGGGTCTTTGAATTTGAGGGGCTTGATGTTTTTCAATTCTTTATATGCTCTGGATATAAGTCCTTTATCTGAGGGGTTGCTGGCTAAAGTTCTTTCCCAGTCTGTGGTTTTTCTTTTCACTCTGTTGGTGACTTCCTTTGAAGTGCAGAAACTTTTCAATAATATGAGATCCCAGTTGTTGATTCTTTCAAGAGTTTCCCATGAAGTTTGCGTTTTGTTCATGAATTCTCTGCTTACCCCTATGTCCCCAACATTTCTACCTACCTTGTCTTCCAGTAGATTTAGTGTTTCTGTTTTAATATTTAGATCTTTGATCCATTTAGACTTTAGTTTTGTGTGTGGTGATAGGCATGGATCTAGTTTCAGTCTTTGTGGAGAGCCAATTTTTCCAACACCATTTATTAAAGAGGCTATCCTTCTTACAGTGGACATATTTAGCCCCTTTGTCAAATCTCAGGTGACTGAGTGTCTTTGTAGTTGTGCTTGCATCTTCTAATCTATTCCATTGATCCTCAGGTCTATTTCTTTGCCATGCTGATTTTATCACTGTGGCTTTATAGTATTGTTGCAAGTCAGGAATTGAGAAGCCTCCTGCCTTGCTTTTGTTGCCCAGAAATGCCTTTTCTATTCTAGGTTTATTCTGTTTCCAAATAAATTTTAGGAGTGTTTCCTCTAGATCTGTGAGGTATGTCAATGGTGTTTTGATTGGGATTGCATTAAATCTGTATAACAGTTTTGGGAGTATGACCATTTTCACACTGTTAGTTCTTCCTAGCCAAGAGCAAGGAATATCCTTCCATTTCCTCATATGCTCTTCAATATCCTTTTTTAGTGTAGTATAATTTTTAGCATATAAATCTTTTACATTTTTAGTTAGGTTAATTCCTAAATATTTAAATTTTTTAGATGTTATTGTAAATGACAATATTTCCATAATTTCTCTCTGGGTGAGTTTTTTGTTTGTGTACAGGAATGCTATTGATTTTTGAGCACTGACTTTGTATCCAGCTACACTGCTGAACTTGTTTTTTACTGCTAGTAGTCTTTTAATGGAGTTTTTGGGGTCTTCTATATAGAGTATCATGTCATCTGCAAATAGTGATAATTTAACTTCTTCCTTTCCTATCTTTATTCCTTTTATTTCTCTCTCATGTCTGATTGCCCTGGCTAGTGTTTCCAGAACTATATTGAAAAGGAGTGGTGATAGTAGACATCCTTATCTTGTTCCTGATTTTAAAGTGAAAGCTGTCAGTTTTTGTCCATTTAGTATAATGTTGGCTGTTGATTTTTTATAGACATTTAGTATAATGTTGGCTGTTGGTTTTTTATAGACAGCTTTTATAAGTTTGAGGCAGATATCATGTATTCTGAGTTTCTGAAGGATTTTTATCATGAACATGTGTTGGACTTTATCGAAAGCTTTTCTGCATCTATTGAGATACATGGTTTTTGTTTTTGGCTCTATTGATATGGTGTATTACCTTCATTGATTTGCATATGTTAAACCATCCCTGCATTCCTGAAATGAATTCCGCTTGGTCATGATGTGTAATCTTCCTGATGATTTGCTGCATTCTATTTGCCAGTTTTTTATTGAGAATCTTTGCACCAATGTTCACTAGTGAGATTGACCTATAGTTTTCTTTTTTGGTTGGATCTTTCTCTGGTTTTGGTATTAGAGTAATACTTGCCTCCAGGAATGATTTAGGGAAGATTGCTTTCTTCTCAATTTCATTGAAGAGTGTAAGGAGGATTGGCTTCAAATCTTCTCTAAATTTCTTGTAGAATTCAGCTGTGAATCCATCAGGATATAGGCTTTTCTTTTTTGGTAAGTTTTTAATTACATTTTCATTTTCAATAGCTGATATTGGGTTGTTCAAAATTGCTATATGTTCTTGGTTGAGTTTTGGTAGTTCATATGTTTCTAGAAATCTGTCCATTTCCTCTGTGTTTTCCATTCTATGTGAGTAGAGATTTTCAAAGTAGGTATTCATGATCTTTTGAATTTCCATGGGATCTGTAGTAATTTCTCCCTTTTCAGTGCTGATTGTGTGAATTTGGGTTTTTTTCTTTCTTTCTCTTGATAAGGTTAGCTAGGGGTTTGTTAAATTTGTTTATTCTCTCAAAAAAAACCAGCTTTTCAATTCATTAATTCTTTGGGGGTTTTTTTGTTGTTGTTATTTTTAGTTTCAATTGCATTGATTTCTTCTCTAATCTTTACAATTTCCTCTCTTCTGTGAGCTTTGGGATTAGCTTGCTCTTCATTTTCTAGAAGCTTGGGATAGAACAATAGCTTGTTTATTCGTGCTCATTCTATTTTCTTGATGTGACAATTTATTGCTATATATTTCCCTCTTAAGACTGCTTTCATTGCATTCCACAGATTACAGTATGTTGTTTCTGTATTTTCATTGAATTGTAGGTATTGCTTTATTTCTTCTTTATTTTTTAAATTTTATTTAAAGAGAAAAAAAGCAAAACAGGAAAAAGGGTAGAAACAATGTAGAATTTCAAAAAAATAAACAGTAAGAAATTACTAGTTGATAAATTACATATTGTCTTCTTAGACATAGTTGTTCAAGTTACAAAATTAAAGCATACAAAGTGAACATTGAAACAGTGAGGTTGCAAACAGTTCTGTTCACTGATCCAACAAAGATGTGGCAACATGGTTATCAATCCTACACACTTAAACAAACATGCAGTTATATCCTTTAGATGAGCTCTTTTTTTTATTTTTTTATTTAAAGAGAAAAAAGTATGTAAAGGGTAGAGATAATACAGAATTTCAAAAAAAGATAAACAATAAGAAAGCACTAGTTGATAAATTACATATTGTCCTCTTAGAAATAGTTGTTCAAGTTACAAAATTAAAGCATACAAAGTAGATATTCAAACAGTGAGACTGTAAACATGCATGAGTCTC
>PVLA01011371.1:0-53765 GCA_004027455.1 Hydrochoerus hydrochaeris
AGTCTCCACCCTCGACTCCATATTGAGCATTACATAAAAACATACACATGTGAACTACACAAATTACAATTATCAGTACAAAACATTCCAAGATCCTTGCGCCCAATTCCCACATGCGGTGTCCTTTTCCTGGAGAAGCGCTCTCCTCCACCCATGGACCTTGTCACAAGGCGTGGATGGACGGAAAAGGGTGCCGCAGGTCCCAGCTCGCAGGGGAGCCTGGGTGGCGAAGCCACTGCCAGGGACCCACATGGAGCCCCTGAAGCCCTGTCCCTGCACACCGAGGGGCCTTGGGCTGGCGCCCTTGTGGCAGGGCCCAGCTGTGGTGCTGTGTCGTCCCTCCTCACGTGCGTTGTCCTCTCTGGTGCAGCCAAGCTGTCCCGTTGTGTTTATCCCGCCGCTGTCTGCACCCTGCTGCCCCCAGGCTGGTTCTCTAAGTCCTCATTAGCTGCTGAGGAATGGATGAGAGCGCGTGTGGGGTCGCAGGAGCAGGGTGCGCCTGCTGTGCCTGTGTCGGGGGGTCAGAGCTGCGCCTGCCCCTTGGTCTGAGGTGAGGTGGTGCTGGTGCCCTTGGCCCGGCAGGGGCACTGCTATGGGTGTGGGAGGTGAGCCCCAGTGGCTAAGGCAGCTGGGCGAGGGTGCCATGGGGCACACTGGCTCCGTCTCCCCTGCCCTCTCTGTGACCCCAACTCCCACGTGCAGGCTCGGGGCCACTGTCTCCTCCCTGGGAGGACCCCGTTGGAGGGAGGACAGTCATGGCCTGGGCTGTGGTGCCGGCCACCTGGACTGCAGGGCAGAGGCTCTGCTGGAGAGCCGCTGTGTTCTCCAGTCACCTGAGCACTGGAGTGCTCAGCCAGCCTGCAGCCTGAGAGCCGGGGCCCTTCCCGGTACACCCCAGCACGGTTGTTCCAGCATTTTCCAGGGTCACCCGTGGGGTCTTTGTTGCTCTGTGTTAGGCCTGCTGGCAGTCGCGAGGGGACGTGTCCTCGTCAGCAGGGTAGGTGGAGAGCCTTGCAAGGGAGGAAATGTGTGGGGACTCTGTCTTTGCAGGGCTCTAGCGGAGGTGACTTCCATCTCTACCACGGCAGAGTCAGCGCCGACCTTGGACAGAGGAGCTGGCTATCGATTGGCATGTGTTCTCTTGTTCTGTAGTTAAGTCAGAATCGGCTGTTATCGTTAAGGCCAGGAGTATGGGAGCAAAGCAAGAGGAACCCCTGCAGCTGAGACCTGAGAAGTGGACCAGTGGGGGCCCAGCCAGGAGAGCAGGCCCTGGGGACAACTGTGGAGACACATGCTGAGGAGATGCCCCTGCCCTGAGTCCTGGCTCCTGCCTCAGTGCGGACACATGCAGAGCGCCTGCTGTGTGCAGTGGCTGGGGCCAGGCATCCAGGACACAGGACCAAGAAGGGCTGTCCTCAGGGCACTGTGCTGTGTGAGGCGGGACAGTGCATTTAGCAGCAAGGGCAATGTGGCTTGGCGTGGGTGCATTGGTGCGGGGTGCTAGCAGATGCTGCTGGGGCCTGCGAGGGAGCCGGGCAGAGCCCTGAGTGGAGGATGGGGGGCTCTCTGCATGTGGCCTGGCTCCCTGGGCTTGGAGTCTGGTCACTTCTCTGCAGTCCTCCTCCCCTGAGGGCTGGGCCACTGCACCCCAGGCCCAGAGCACCCCTGCTAGTGAGGGAGTCCTCCCTTTGAGCTGCCCAGGTGGCAGGAGGGGTCCGGAGGTTGGGTTTGAGATGGTGAGTGAGGCCGAAACAGGCACGAATTGCCCAGGCTGCCTTCCAGCACAGGGGCCATAGGTGCCCTGGAGCGGCCAGAACATGGCGGCAAGGGCCAGATGGCGGGCGCTGCCACTTCCGTGGGGAGCTGGGGCACCTGCTTCTTGGGGTTTGGGCCGGCACTTGAGTGGCGAGGGAGGGAGCCCTGGGGCAGGGCATCGGCCGAGTCAAGGCTGCCTTGGGTTTTCCTGTCCAGTGGGGTGATGGATTGGAGCGCACTGTCACGTGGCCCTGACCCCGCACTGTGCACAGAGGTGGTCCCACGTGGAGGCAGCTGCACATGCGTGTGGTGCACGTGGGCCAGTGTGCACGTGTGCTGTGGCAGGCTGGCCATGCGCTCTTGGTGAGGACGTGGGACCTGGGATGCCGCCCTGTGAGGGAGCTCCTCCGAGGTGCTGCCTTCCTTGTGGCCCAGTGAGTCTAAGAATAGAGGGTTTCCTCTGGCCCCATGAGGAGACTTCATTTGGCTGGAGACATTTGTTAAGCTCCTTTTTGTGATGCCCAGGAGGCCACTTGCACTTTATGGTGACATTAGAGCTACTCAGACCCCCGAGCTCTCCCCATGTGGCCTGGCTTCCTGGGCTTGGAGTCTGGTCACTTCTCTGCTGTCCCCTCCTCCCCTGAGGGCTGGGCCACCGCACCCCAGGCCCAGAGCACCCCTGCTAGTGAGGGAGTCCTCCTTTCGAGTTGCCTGGGTGGCAGGAGGGGGTAGAATTGGACCTGTGGCTGCCACCAGCCCCACATCTCCCACCTTGGCCTGTTGGATCTGGGTCCTCGAAGGAAGGGTTTATCTGGGTTCTTCCCCTAAGCCCAGTGGATCTTCCTTCCCTGCAGCATCTACCTCTAGCTGACTGGGTTCTGCCTGTATGTCCATGGGAGGCTTGCTTGGCCGCCTGGCGATGTTAGGATGGGGCAAAGGTGCCCCGAAGTGAAGGCTGGCGAAGATTTGCTGTGAAGGCTGGATCGGGCTGTGTGGGCTTTGCCACAGCTGCAGATGTGGGTAGACGGCACGGCCCTGAGGCCACTCACCCTTCCAGCCCAGAGCAGGGGCTGAGCCTGGGCAGAGCCTCAGCACGAGATAGAGGGCTCTCCACCACAGCTATGACTGGTATCCTGTCCCCAGCCTGGGCACACTGCCAGGTGGTCCTGGCATCCAGCTGGAACTGGGGATCTCAGAGCCAGTGCGACTTGCCCAGGACTCTCCTCCCCTTCATGCTACTGTGCGCATTTCTGCCTGTCTCCCATGAGTCACTCTGGGTCCCTAAAACGGCTGAGAGAATGGGGTTCAGGCCTCTTGGCTGCCCCGGGCCATGCATGGAGGGGCAGGGCTGGAGCCGGGTCCCGCCCCCTTTGCTCATGCCTCCTTGGCTCTGGTCAGAGCACGCTCGGTGTGGCAGGGGTCTAGCTCTGTGGACGTGGTGTCCTGTAGCTGGTGCCCTGGGGAGAGGTTCACATGGACCTCCGGGCACAGAAGGACCATCTGCTCAGGTTCCTCTTGAGCTGTGAGGCCTGGCATCGGCTGTACCATTTCTGAGACGCAGTCCTCTGTTCTGTATCACCTGGTGCTGCCAGCCAGGGGCATGTGAGAGCCAGGACAGGCCCTGTTGGATGCCAGCTGTGTGCTGCTTCCGACTTCCTGAAATACCCACCAGTCACTGGCCAGAGGATCTGCACTGAGTACCACACACCCTGAGACCATTTCCTGGCCATTTTCTCACCGTCCACAGTGAGTGGGTGAGAGGCAGCATTGAGAGGACCCTGGAGCTCCCAGGGAAGAGCTCTGCCCTGGTCGCTGCCCTTCAGCACTCCTGTGTTTATTGAGCACCTGCCTGGGTCTGGCCCTACCCTCAGCACCGGGGTGCAGCCACAGAAAAGGGGGTGGCCCTGTCCTCAAAGGGTGGGTGTCCCAGTGAGAGAGGCCAGCACCAGCCCAGGTGTTCACTCATCCTCATCTTGGGGACAGAGGACAGCTCAGTGGCAGCCTGTCTGGACTACGTGGTTGTAGGGGAAATGGGCACGAGGCAGGGGTGGCCCTGCACTGGCGTCTGCATGTGCGATGGGAGCTCCGGGCAGCCTAGGAGAAGAGCACTGCGATCCATCGGAGCCGTGGGCAGCCAGGCCAGGATGCAGGCCTGGAGGCAGGCTGTGCCTTGGTGGAGCGGGGGCAGCAGGGTCAGTGCTGGGGGGCTGCAGGGGGACACACAGAGGCCGGCCTGTGCTGCCAGTGGGGCTCCCAGAGCCAGCCCGAGAAGTGGTGGGCGCGGCAGTCCCAGATGGGCTCCGCCCAGAGTTAGGGCCTCGTGGATGTGAAAACTGTCTTCCAGCCTCGGTGTGCGTGCTGTATCTGGAAGGTGGGTCCAGGGACTCTCGGGGGGCTGGCGGGTGAGTCTGGGTGTGCCGGGAAGCATCCGGAATTGTGCTTCCCGCAGTGGAGGTGGTGGGCCAGCAGACGCCCTTCCTGTCTCACTCCAGCACACACCGGGAGCCGCTGGTGGAGAGGCTCCTGGGCGGGTAGCAGTCTTCAGCTGCCAGCCGCTAGAGGCTGGAGGCCACCCTCAGCCATGAGGGTCCAGCCTTGAGCTGACCATGGCCCTGCTGCCACCAGGACTGTAGCCTGGGCTCCAGAACTGCAGCACCTCGGGCACGGGGAGGTCACCGTCGCTGAGCCCGCCGTGGGTGCACAGCCCAGCAGGAGAGGGTCAGCGTAGCTGCCACTGTCCTGAGGGGTGAGGAGCATTCCTAGGCGGCCAGGCAGGGGTCTGGAGGGTGGTGCTAGACCTGAGTGGGGTGTCGCGTGGCTAGCGTGGCCTGGCTGAGCTTACTCTGGGGCAGTGGAAGAAGGTGTGGAGACCACAGTGAGGTAGACGGGGTAGGAGCGGATGGGAGGTGCCAACCAGGACTGTGTGGGACCCCACCTGCAGGGCGCCCAGGGCAGAGGCCACGTGTGCTTTATGACCCTTTTTTCGCAGGGGCAGAGGTTGAGGTGGGAAGTGGGTGTGTTCCCAAAAGTCATTTTGGACACAGGATCTAGCTTGTCAGCATCGGGCCCTGGAGGGACACTGAAGTTGGAGTGAAATGCGAGTCCGCTCTGCTCGTGTTTTTCCATGTCTGTGGGCGATGGGCCCGTGGATGATGTCCAGGTGTCCACATGTCTGCCTGTCCCCTTGCCCATGGCATGAGCCTCTGCTCTGTGTGAGGCCTGGACCCACTGCAGAGTCTGAGGAAGCACCTGGCCAGGATGCTCACAGTCTGGCCTGGAGGGGACATGTGACAGTGACAGCTGTGTGTGATGCTGGGGACCAGGCAGGGGCTGGGGTGTGGTTTGGCTCCTCACCTGCCCAGGGCCCTGAGATGGCTTCTGCAGGGGATGCCTTAGCGACTGGCTGAGGCTGCGCGGGACTGACAGGAGGATGCGTCAAGGCAGGCCCCAGGGCATGGGTCCTGTGCCCAGTGAGCCACCCCACATGTGGTGTGAGCACAGCCTGCTCTGTGGGAGGTTGTCTTGGGGCATTTGGGTGCCAGGGTGGAGGACAAGCTTTGAGCAGAGCCCTGTGGGATCCTGTGCCCACTGTGTCCAGGTGCCATCTTTGCTCTTCCGAGCCTTCTGGGGCACCGCAGCACTGCTTCTGTGAATCAGGTGGCGCTGAGACTGATGGATGGGGTTAATCTTCTAAACCCGGAGCAGCAAGGCTGTGTCTCACAGCCTCTTTCCTAAACCCATTAAGGTCCAAGGCGTAAGCTCTCGTGCCTGCCCGCCGACGGGAAGCAGGCATGCATCACTGTCGGCCACGCAGGAGTTAGGGTTTCAGCCAGGCTTGTGCTCTGTGTCGAGTCTGCAGGGTGGAGCCAGAGCGGGGTATCCACCACTTCAGAGACTGGGGACTCTGAGGGGGACACAAAGCATATCAGGACTTTTTCTGGAACCCTCAGCAGTCGTTCCTTTGTATTCCGATCGCCTTGGGTTTTACTGGAGTTCATTCAGAGCTTGGGCACAGGAGGAGATAACTTCTTCCCTCTGCAGCTCTGGTTCACTCCTGCACTGCCCAAGTGTGTGAGGACGTGGAGGTCTGGTCTAGATGTGTCCCAGGAAGAGAGACTGGGTGGCAGCTGGGAACCCAGTCTACTCTCACCTAGACCTGACACAGGCCAAACTGCACACAGAATCCCAGCCTTCCTTCAGCAAGGGGAGTGATTTGCACATTTGAGTCTCTTTGTTAGATTTCTGTTGCTGTAACAAACACCCAAAGTAGTCAGCTTAGAGTGGAAAGGTTTATTTGGGAGGTTCCTTCCAGGCTTAGGTGGCCCAAAGCTTTGGGGAGACTGGCGAGGCAGCACAGCACGGTGGGAAGGCCCGATGTAGTGAAACTCCTGTCTCTCAGCCAGGAAGTGGGAGAGAGAGGAAGAGGAAGAAGCGGGGGTCCCACTGTCTCCACCCCCTCCCTGGCTACACAGGCCTTATAGTTTCTACTGCTCCTGGTAGCACTGAAGATTGGGGTTTGCACACACAGGCTCCAGGGGACACTGTAGATCCAAATGGCAGCAGTCTCTGATTTTTAAGTTGGTACCAGATGCCAGCTGTGTTTTGGAAAGTTATCTGGTGAGAGATCGTAGACCGCAGCTGCCTGGGAACAGGCACTTGGGTTCTGCTGTGAAGCAGCGCATCCTGTCTGTGGCCCCTCGGTCACCTGGAGTTGAATCAGCCTGGACTTGCCTGGGAGCTGATCCGGCCCGGAAGCTGAAGGGCTGCTTATTCCCAGACATTCGGTTCTCTCCAGCAGTGTCACTCCAGGGTGTAGCGTGACACCTTGTAATCGATAGTGGGTGACCAGTCGGAATAAATTTCTTTTTGTTGGCTTCAAAGTAGACAAGAATGCTTAGTTAATTCTGCAGTTAAACCTAATGGTAATGACATTTTCTAAGGAGAGATTAAAGAGTTCTTCAGTTAAACGTTTGCCCAACAAGGCCACTATTAGTAAGGCAGCTCTTTAGTGTTTCTTTCTTCCTGTTGGATTCATGGATGTTTGCTGGCCCCTCAAGGAGGGTCTGCTGTGTGCCAGCCCCTGGCACCAGGACAGTTGGCTGGCTATGTGGGGGACCTGCTGTGGGCCCCACTCTGACCTTCAGTCTCTAACTGCAGTCACTGTGAGGGGTCAGCCGCTGCCACTTTCCCAGGAAGCAGCAGCTGCCCTGGGAACTAGGCTGGGCGTGGTGTTGGCCCAAGCCCCGCCCCCTCCAGCATCAGATTCTCAGGAGTGGGTGAAGAACATCCTGGGAGTCAGGGACCCCTGGGCTGGAAATCTAAGCCCCCGTGCATGGAGTGGGAGGAAAGACCTCCCTGGCCCAAAGGGAGGAGGCAGCTGGCTGAGGCTCCCTGGGCAGAGGATGTGAGGTGCAGCCCACCTGAGGTGTCCCTGTGTGCACAAGGCCTCACTGGGGTCAGGCTGTTTGGACATGGGCGCCCTCCCAGGGTGACTGACTGTTTTGCGGGGCCTTGGTCCCTGGGCTCCACTGCATGGTGGGATCGAGAAGGGCTCAGGGCTTTGCCTGGCACTGTGGCTTTGTCTTGGAGCAGGTGCCCAGGACATGTGTTGCTTCCCCAAGTGCGTCTGCATGTGCTGTCACCGCCCTGTGCAGGCCCCCAGCCAGGCCTTTGGGACTGGCTCCTGCATCCCTGTGTGTCCCTTAGAGCCACCGGAGACCTGCCCAGGGAGATGCCAAGATCCCCGGTGAGTGAGGGCCCAGGGACCAGCAGGGCAGAGTTGCAGGGACACCGTGAAGAGTGAGGATGAAGGTGTGGTCAGGGACAGGCATGCTGACCCCTCTGAGGGCGGGGTCCTGCGTGGGCTTTGGCATTGGGTTCATAGTTCCGTGTAGTGGACTTGGGGTCTGGGTGGAAAGTACAACTCTGAGGCCAAACCCCTCCCTGTCTGGGCTGCCACTGTCCTGGCTCTCAGGCCTCCGGAAGCCAGCTGTTGCCCTCAGCCAGGTTCCTCGAAGAGGAATCTGAGCCCGCTGAGGCCCAAATCTCAGTCCCCGAGGGCCAAGCCCTGGAGCCCTGTGCCTGCCTGGTTCTGTGGAGCCTCTGGCCATGCAGGCCACCCTCTCTTTCTGTCAGAGTGGGAGAACACAGGCTGGGGGCCCTGCCTGAGGTCACATGGAGTTTGCTTGCTGTGTCTCATTTTTGATATGTTTTAAGATGATGTATTCGTGAGCGTTTGATCAGTGGTATGACCTTAAGTACTTCCTGTGACTTCTTTGGACAAAAGGTTAAAGAAAACCAGGGCTGGAGAGGGGACCCCAGAGAGGGCTGTGGCTTCACCCACAGTGCGGTGGGGGATCTCCTGACCCTGCCTGGACCTTGGTGTGGGTGTAACCAAACGGGCAGTGGAGGGGTGAGGGGCGTCTCGGTCCTACAGAGACCTCTGCCCCGGGGCTGGCCCTGCCCCGTGAGAACGAGGAGCCCAGAGAGTTTTCTGCCAAGATGAAAAGAGAGAGAACCAAGGTTACTTGTGAAACAGGAGGGTAGGAAGGGGTTAATGCCACCTCTGTGGCCTGGCTGTGGTGTGTTGGAGAGGACGCTTGACAGCCTGTGGTCACGGGCATGGCTCAGTGCCTCGGTGTGGGAACAGCCTTGACGGGTGCCCATGGGAGGCACCGTGTGCTGGTGCGCAGAGAAGGCAGCATTCACAGGAGCTTGGACATGACGCACAGGCCGCCTCCCCTTGAGGCTCGGGAAGTCTGCAAGCCGTCTGTTCAGAGGCTGCATGTGGCTGTCCTCAGGGGCCTGCCCCGGCCACCTGCTCCTTGCCTTGCTCAGGACTCTGCCCAAGCCCTTATCTCCTGCCCCAGGGAGCTCTGCAGGGTGCAGACCTGACCGCAGCCTAGGCTCCAGCTGCCTCTTCCCCAGGCCCTTTGGTTTGTAGGTCAGAGAAGCCAGGGCTCTGGACCAGTTCTCAGGGAAAGGCTGGATCCCCTTCAGTCCCAGCTTAGCCTTAGGTGCCCCACGCTAGCTCTGTGGCCATTACTGCCTGGTGACTCCGCTGGGACCCAGCCCCTGGGAAGAGTTCCCAGGGTGCATGTAGACCTGCCTCGTTGGTGTAGTGACGTTAGAGGATAAGTGACCTTATTCAGCTCTTGGAGTTGGCCCTCCCCGTGGCCCTTACATCGTCTCACACACACACAGTCCTGTGTGTACCGTGGTGGCATGCTGCTGCGAGGGCCTGGGTGATTGGGACTCACCATGTCTGTGGGAAAGGTGGCGTGGCCAGCACGTAGTCTCCCTGCGTCCCATGGAGGCTTGCTGGCCTCAGAGCCAAGGGCAGAGGACAGTGTGGCCTGGAGGCCACTGGCACCTGCAGAAGGCCGGCAGACGGAAGCGCAGGAGCGTTCAGTAGTGCCAGGACCAGGGCTCTCTCCTCCCCCGAGTGCTGAGCCTTTTGCTTGGGGTAACTTGAGAACTCTGTCCCGTGGCTCCACTGTCTCCTTGACCTGCCAGTACCCTTCCCGGGGCAGCTGTTGCTGGGGATCTGTGCTGCCGTGGGGAGCCCCGCATGGTGCTATGGGTGTGGTCTCCCCCGCAGAGCACCTGCTGTCCTCGCAGCCCTTGATTTACAGACTCTTCTCCTGAGGGCTAGTGTAGCCCACTAACTGCCTCCAATCTTTACTTGCTTTGGAAGGAATTCAGCAGGAAAAAAATCGCCTAAGAATGCTTTCAGGAGCTTAGCCTTGTGTGTCCCTGGCGTGAACAGTGTTCTCAGGGCTTCCAGTCCAATTTCCTGTGACCTTTCCTTAATGATAAGAGAATGAGGCCAGCACTCGTACGGCTCCCACGTGACTGCAGTGCTGCCACGTGGGCGGATGTGTGGCTCTCTTCCTGGGCCCACGGTGACTGGGCTTTGTGACACTGGAACGGTGCCCCGGGGCACCCGTTGGCTTCCTGTCACTGCACAAGCATTGAATTTGCAAATGTTAAGCTCCTGGCTACCGGGCGGGCCTTGGGACATCACGGTCAAGCACATGGCAGCTTCTCCAGGAGCAGCAGCTGCCCTCCCTGGGCCCACAGCTGCGGGCTGGTGCCCGTGGTGTGGATTCAGATAAAGCTGTGCCCTCATCCAGGTCAGTGTGTTCTTTGATTTCACTGTGAGAGGGCGCTGAGGAATTGGTAACTCTGCGTATCTCCAGCTGGTGTCAGGTACCAGCACCTAGCAGGGCCAGCCCTCGCTGGGGTTCCCCCATTGGCCCCATGAGTGCTCCACCGGGATCCTGGTCTCTCTGTTCATGTGACTCTGGAGAGTAGCCAGTGTCCCCAGGGAGCCCCACTGTCAGTTGGCGTGGGTGTGTACGGATGTCTCTTAGGGCCATTTGTGTTCATTTCCAACAGTGTTTAGTAAGAAACACTAAATGATTGAGTGGTTGGAGATGGGGCCAGTGACCCTATGTGCTGTTCCTACTGAGTACCACCTGGCATGCCACCCCACATTTTCCCCTGACCATAGCACTGTCCACCATGCCACCCATATGGCCTCCTGACCAGGGCACTGTGTGCCATGCCACCCTGCTGTCTCTGAGGGGCAGCCCCATTCATCTAGCTGCCAGTGCTGCTAAGCAGCTGCTCCCCGCAGCGGACATTGGTGCAGACACCATTTAGGGCTCCCCTGCTCCGGTGCATTCTTGTTGCAGGCCAGGCCTCTGCAGGACCCTGTGGCCTCCTGCCAGTTGTCTCAGGGTCAAGGCTTAAGCCCAGGAGCCCATGTGGCTCTGATCCGTGGGCTGTTGGCCCCTCTTCTTGAGACTTGTTCTTGGAAAGCTTGGCTTGCTGTCCTATCATTGTGCAACCCTTCCCTGTACCTCACGTGCTGCCGGCAGCACCCTGTTCCCTAAGCTTAGGCCTTGGCTGTTGGCTGTGTGCCCCTGTAGCCCAGTTCCGGGAAGGGGCATTGTCCTGGATCTGTGGGGTTCTTTGGTCACTCCCCGCCTCCCAGTGCAGAAGACCTGTCCTGTGTGATCTTCATCTCCTGCGGAGCACACTGGTTCCTGAGGGCAGGGCCCAGTTCCTGGCATCAACCAGGAGGAGACTCTATGTCCAGACTCGTTTCCCTGAGGCAGAGTGGGGGACGTGTGTGCCATCTGTCCCATCTTCTGGACACTGCATTTTCCTGCGGAGAACAAGGCTGCTTCCTAGCCGCACTTTCCCCGCTGGTGCTATTTCAGAACAGATCGTGGGGAGCACTCCGAGGTCCCCACAGGTGCCTTTGAAGAGGAAGGAGCACCAGGCTTGCAGGCGGGTGTGGTTGGTGGCCTGCGGGAGTCAAGATGGGAAGGCCAAGCTGCCAGATAGCAGCGAGAGGGCCGCCCTGACCCCAGGGGTCCACTCGCTCTGAGTTCCCGATGCCTCTTCACCATCTGCTTCTGCGAAAGCCGTTGATAGGGAGCAGCATTGCTGGCCATTTCTGGCCCGATCTCCGGGAGATGCGAGCGTTTCTGTGTGCGATGTCCTGAGTCTGCAGCTGTGCTGGTGAAGTTACTCTGTGCTCTGTTAGCAGAGAGGGGACCCATGGGAGTCCTGCCGGTGGTGGCGGCTGCTCCGGCAAGGCTGCTGCTCCTCTGTTGCAGAGGAGGAAGCTGAGGCTCCAAGAGGCCCTTATGTGCCCTGAGGTCACCCAGCTTAGAGGTGCTGGTACCTGGTGTGTGGACTGAGCTCTTGGCCTGAGCAGCAGCAGCTCTGCAGGACTTCTGGGTGATAGCGGCTTCCCAGGTGTGAGCACAGTGGAGCTGGGGGCCCCGCTGAGCAGGAGAGTGCACTGTCTGGGAACTGAGCAGAACCCTTCTGATACCTGCTTTCCAAGTGGTCACCCTTGGTGTGTCAGACACAGGTTCCTGCTGCTGTACGTTGACCAAGCTGACTGTGGCCATGAGCAGCCTGCCGGGACCCAGTCTCCTCTGTCCTGCAGCGCTTGTCCGGCTGCAGAGGACATAGCTCTGTCCGGTGCTGCCTCTCCATTGCCTGCACCTTGCTCAGCTGCCGCCACTCTGCCCGTGTGCCCCTCTGCGTTATTTCTGTGGCCTGCCAGGAGCTTGCCAGTGCAGCTCGTTGCTGTACCAGCAGTGTGGCTCCACTTCCTTCCAGGCCCACCGAGTCCTGGGCATGTGCTTCCCCCTCACTGACGCAATAACAGAAGAAAGGTGCTTTGCTGCTGATTGAAGTCAGGTAGCAGGGCCAGTGGCAGGCACCTGGGGGATGCTGAGGACAAGTGCTGCAGGAGCGGGGCTGACAGCTGCACAGGGCTCATCCAGGGCCCCAGAGTCACTTCAAGACCTCCTAGGGGATGATGCGGTGTCAGGTGCACCCACCTCAGCTGTGTGCAGTAATGGGGTCTCTTGGGGCGGAGCTTATAGCCCAGGCCTTGCCACTGCCCTGAGTCCCAAGCAGCTGGTGACAAGACTCTCACTGTGAGGGGGTACAGTACAGGGGCCTCAGAGGGCCCTGTGGGAGGTGGGTGTAACACTGTGCAGGGCCCTTCCCTGTCCAGATGGCACGGGGTGCTGGGGCTGTCCCAGTGTTACTCCGTTTCTTTGCTCCTTCCCTGGGCTTGATTTTCACCCGCAGTGTGAGCTCTGGGGAGAAAGGGCTTACGGGAGTGTCCTGGTGGCCATCAGCTTGTCTGGGAGACACGAACACCAGTGGAGGGAACACCAGAGAGAGGGAACTGGCCTGGAGCGTGGCTGTGGCAGTATGTGTCCTCCTGCCAGTGTCAGAGGGTGGATTGAGAACTCTGTACCCGGTATAGTTCAGCAATAGAGTGCTCGCCTGGCATGTGCGAGGCACCGCTTTGACCCCATGCACTGCTGTAGAGAAGAACTTCAGTGCAGCACTGTGGGATCCTGACTCTTTTGACGTTCTTCGAAGGTCTGCCATGCAATTCTGGGAGCTGGGGTTGGCGAGGGGAAAGTATAGCTGGGGCGTGTGGGTAGCACAGAGGGAACCCCAGAGGTGGAGAAGGCCGGCTGGGCTCCTTGGAGATGAGGGCACCCAGGAGAGAGGCAGCTGACAAGTCCTGCCCCAGGAGGAGGCTGGGGGCAGAGGGAAGGTGGTGGCCCTGGTGTAGATGTCACCCTGTCCATGTCATGTGGACTCAGCTGTAGCTTGGGCAGTGAGCTGAGTGTGGGACAAGCTAGGTTGGGTGCTCACCACTGCACCAGGTGAGCACTGCCCTCAGTGTGTGCCCGCCCTTCCCAGCCCTGTGTCCTTGCTGGCTCAAGCCTTGCTTTCCTCTGCTGGGTCCTTGGGGAGCGGGTCAGGCACCAGTAGCTGGTGGGGCCATGGAGGGAGAAGTCTACACTGTGCTGCATCCGTGTGGACGACCCCCTCCTTCTGCACGACTGTGTGTCCTCGAACAGCCCTGCTGTCCATTTAGGGCTCTTCTGCACCTGGGTACTTGTAAGTGACTGGCACATGTTTAAGTTCAAGTTGGTTTGGAAGGCACGAGGCCGGCTGGCACCTGACAGCTGATCCTGACTTCTCCCTGTGGCCTTGGGCTCACCTTGCATCTGAGCCTTCTGTTCTCCTCCAGCAAGAGCACTGCCCTTTCTGTCTGGAGGCCCCAGGCGAGGAGCCCTCCATGTCCTGCCCTGTGCTGCCTCTCACCAGGCCCCTCTCAGGTGCCTCCTTTGGGCCCTGGCCAGTGCCAAGCTGCACCCCACCCTCTGTGCTCCCAGCCTCAGCCCACTGCGTGCGCTGTTCCCTGAACGTTTTCTGACCTGCTCTGTCATCTCATCGTTCAGGCCACCCATGTCCCCCGTCAGCAGGGTTGGGCGTAAGTGCATGGTCCTGCCCCTGTTTGAACGAGAGGGAGCACACAGGACAGTGGGTGCCTGCACTGCCTGTCCCCGCCTACAGGAACCCAGGCGCTCATTTCTTGTCAGCCAGTTGTCACCACAGG
Organism: Hydrochoerus hydrochaeris; assembly: GCA_004027455.1. Classification (NCBI taxonomy): domain Eukaryota; kingdom Metazoa; phylum Chordata; class Mammalia; order Rodentia; family Hydrochaeridae; genus Hydrochoerus; species Hydrochoerus hydrochaeris. Next base: position 13,715 of record PVLA01011371.1, read on the forward strand.
TGGCTCGTGAAGGAGCCCTACGGTCCCTGGGAGCTGGCTCTGCTCCTCTGAATTCGGAGACCTCCAGCCCCCTGCTCACAAAGGCAGTCCTGTGGGGCTGTGTTCTTATGGAGAGCAGCAAGGATGTGGGGGGCAGACAGGACTTGTGGGGATCTCAGCAGGGGCCCCGGAGCCAGGACTCTGGCTCTTGCTGGGTGGCTGCATCTGGGTACCACACGAAGCATCCGCACCTTGCCCTGCATCCTCCCAGCAGCTGTGTGTGTGTGTGTGTGTGTGTGTGTGTGTGTGTGTGTGTACGTACGCTGTCACAGCCATCCTTCAGGTGAGGTGCTGTCCCCAAGCAGCCTGGCCAGGACGGAGCAAAGCTGGGAGAGCCTGTGGGCTGGGAGCACCCGCACCCCCCGTGCCTGGGTTTTCTGCTTCGCATCGGGAACCTGGCTGCTCATGTACCTGGCTGGGTGTGCAGATGCCGTGTGCACCGAGCCCTTTCTTCAGCAGCCAGCAGCAAAAGCGAGGGAGCAGCAGAGAATTCCTTCGGCAGAGTCTCGCAGCCTCACACCGACACGCTTGCCCACGGTTAACTTTGAGAGGCCGTCCCACTCTGTTGGAATCACTTGAGTGGCATACAGAGATTTTTCCAGGCTTTCTCCCGATCATTGAGATTTGAACGTGTATGCATGTCTGTGTGTGCGTGTGTGTGTCTGTGTGCGTGCGTGCGTGCATGTGTGTGTGTGTGTGTGTGTGTGTCCACCCCCAGCTTTAGCAAATCTGTGTCCGTCACCTAGAAATGATTCAGGGATCTGACAGTGATTATTTTAAAGAACTCATAAAGAATCACAGATGTGCAAAACCTTTGCTGTCTGGTACAGGAGAAGCGAAGGTGTCTCTTCCCATCGTGGGCTGATTGGAATGAGAGCAGGCGCAGCTCTGCCCAGGCTCTGGCCGCCCCCACCCCGTGGGTGGCCGTCTGAAGGCACTCAGTGGCACAGCAGGCACCTTTGTCTGGCCCCAGGAGGAAGCTTACTGTGTTTGAGGACAGGTTTGGGGGCCATCTGTGACTCACGGCAGCAGGCGTCCTGGGTGGGCGTGCAGGTGGCCCTTTTCTATTGCTGTTTCGCTGATGGTGAGCCACAGCCAGGGCTGTGCTGCCGCCCGAGGCTGCAGGGAGCGTGGTCCAGGGGCAGCCTGACCTCTGGGGACTCGCGCAGACGGCAGCCCTCCTGCCTAAGTGGGGCTCTGGGGGCCCAGGAGTCCCGAGAGAGATGCTCACTTGGGCAGCGCCATGGCAGTGTGTGCCCTGGCTCTCTTGAGTGTTTTGTGCCCTTGTCAGCTGCACTTCTCATTAAAAGCGAGACACTGGAAGCTGGTTTTCCCCCACGTCCCTGCCAGTGCAGCAGGCCCTCTTCCGCCTGTCCTGCCACCGCTGTGCGCTTTGCATTTTCTCTTTTGGGGAGAAGTTGCTGACTGTTTAGCAGGGGGGTAATTGCCAAATTACATGGCGAGGAGATGCAGTCAGGAGGGGCCAATGCCGGAGGTGGAGACCAGCCCAGCATCTCGCCCTGGTCTGAAGTGGGGGCCCTGCCCTCCCCTCCCCTCTGCACCCCTCCCCTGGCACCGTGCCTCTCAGCCCCCACCATGAGGCTCGTGCGAAGGCAGGCTGATGTCCCTGCAGTACTACAGGGGGCTCTTCTTTGCCCACTTGAGATATAGTCACAGTCCCCAAAGTGACACACACAAGCATTCACAGCAATGCTGGAACCTCAGGAGTCCGAGCCCCGGAAAGGTGTGTGCCTTGCTGTTCCTCAGGGCCCTCACTGGGGACATGGTACTCTGTGTGGACGCTCAGAAGCCATTTCCTTGGGGCCGCTAAGGGCCTGGTTTTCTCTGTGGTGTTTCGGTAGGACAGGGTCCTTCTTCCTGACCTTGGCTGCTTCTGCTTCACCCATGGTCCACTGGGTGACTGCGGTTGGTTCTGTGGTCCTGGGAGCCCTTGGGGCTGCCTGTCCTGCTCAGGCTCGGCCCTGGGGCACTCAGTGGGGGGCTCTCTAGGGAGCCGTGCTGAGGCTGGAGGGTGCATTCCCCCCCTTGCCGCAGCTTCTTGGCAGCAGCAGATCTGTTCATGACTGGTGGTTGTCTTTTCCAGGGTTCCGTGCGAGGTGGACCCTGCAGTCTGTTTTCTGTCTTGTTTCGGTTTCTCTCTCCTGACGACTGTTTCTGATTTGTCCATGATTTTGCATTCTTGGCAGTTTGTGCCTTCTCGTCACCGAACAGCGTTTCATCACGCAGCATTCTTTACTTCAGGTCCCCAGCCATTTCCTCCCTGACTCAAGGTGAGTGAGTGTGACAGCGCCAGTCTCCACCTGCTTTGGCCCCCAGGGAACTGGCACCGTCCTTTGTGAGTGTGGTCCATTCTGTGTGGTGCGTGCACAGCACCCAAGTCTCCTGGACACAGGCAGGAAGTGCTGGTTCTTGGCCCCGTCCAGCCCCTGAGTCAGGAGCTGAGGGTGGGTGGCCCTGGGCTCTGTCTGAGCAAGTGTTCCTGGAGGTGGGGAGGTCGGCTGCCCTGGGGGTGTCCTGCTGCTGTCACACATCAGTTGGAGTCAGTCGGGTGGCCTCCTGGTCCCAGCGCATGGTAGTACCTGGCTGGTCCTGACTGTCATCCAGCCCATGTTTCATTCTGTTCCTTCCCCAGCCCAGTACTTGGCTGGTTCCCCAACACCAGCATCGTAATGCTTCCCGTTGCTCTAGTGATACAAGCATAGCTGCAGATACAGATATTGGCGTGGAAGGGCAGGAACAGGATGGCGGTCCCTCATGCAGTGGGGAGGGGCGGAGCCTGGTATCTTGGGCAGCACAGACCCCTGGAGCCCAAGCCAGCTTTGTACCCACCCTCACTCTGCTGCTGCTCTGTGCCTCTTAGTGACAGCCACTACCAGGCCTCACCTGGCCTCACCTTACACCTGTTGTTCTCACTTGGGGCTGCACATCGGAATCCCCAGCCCCCGCTGGGTTGGGACCTCTGCGGTGGGCTCTGAGTGCCGTGGCTTCTCACCTGAGGTGGGCCAGTCTTCTGCCAGGCTCCTTGGTCCAACTCCACCCTTCCCAACCCTAAGCCCAGTTTGCAGCGTCTGCACTGGTGGATGCTGACGGCCTCTTCCTGCCTCACTCTCAGAGGCTGCTCTCAGTGGGGCATCTCGTCTGGCGCTGTGGCATTTCCTCTCCAGTTCTGTTGCCCTGGGCCTGCTGTGCTGGTCTTCCCTTCCCTTTGCCCAGGCTCAGGACCAGGCTGGTCTGGAGCATTATCCCAAACACAGTACTTACCACCATCATCCAGGAGGTTGGAATCCAAAAGAACAAGATGCCAGAAGTGTCGTATTTCAAAAGATCAGAATCCTGAGAATATAATTCTGAAACAAATAATTTAAAAATTCTTTAAAAGACGTATTTGTGTTTCCAAAAGGTGATTGATTTATTTGAAGAACATGAAAACAGGACAGAACACTGCATGGGTTGCTGTGCATGATAAAATAGGCCTAATAATGCCCGTATTTAGGTATACCAGTGGCAGTTGCACAGGTATAAAAGTTATGAGCAGAGGAACTGCATTCAGAAAGAAATAGGTCAAAAGCTAAATGAATAACAGCATCTCACTGTGGTCGGTAATTGCAGGCACCAGGGTTACTACCATCTGAAGTACTGTGATGAACAACTGGCTTTTGGTGAGATTGATTGGACCCCTCCCATGATCTTGAGAAATGTCATCATTCGTGAATTCCGGTGTGCAAAGTGACACCTGTTCATTCACTGAGAAAGTTTCAGTGTTTTACGTATACTTGCCACACTTATGCACGAAGTCAGCACTGTGATAATGGGCTGCCAGCTAGTTTTCTGTTACTGTATCAAAATACCCAGATGATTGGCTGAAGAGGAAGGCTTTGTTTTGGCTCATGGTTTAGGAGGGTCTTGTCTGTGGTTTGCTGGCCCATTGCTTTTAGGCCTGTGGTGAGGCAGCACATCATGGGGAGGTGTCTAGTGGAGGAAGCTGCTTACCTTGTGGCTCTCGGCAAGTGAGAAAGACAAGAGCAAAGGGCTGGAGTCCAGTACTACCTCGAGGGCCTGCCCCCAGTGATCCAACTTCCTCCCACTAGGCCACCTCCTCGAGGTCCTCCTGCCTCCCAGTAATGCTGTTGACTGGGAACCAAGCTTCAACACCTGGGCTTGGGGGAGCATCCGATCCAGACCACAGCACACAGTTGCAAGGAGCCCAGTTTGCAGAGTACACAAGGTGAATTAGAGGCTCTAAAAGTCTGTACATAGTTGGTACTTCCAGTATTGGAAATGATGTGAAGATGAAATAGGCAGTGTAGTGAATTGTGGAAAATAATTCTCACAATTCAAAATAGTGGGGGAAAAAGTAAAAAGAGAATTCAACACATGGGAGAAGTGTATTACTGGGATAGATTCTGGGCAGTCACGTGGGAGTATTCTGTAAGCCTGGCCAACTTTCACAGTCATGAACTATACTTTAAAGTCTTGCGTTGCCATGAATAGCTGCCTTTTCTCTGTAGGGTATGGCTCTCGATGGAAAATATGTCCACATTTGCCACGTGGTGCTGCTCTTTTTGAAATACTCCTATGACTCAATACGCCAACAGGTGCATTCCTTGTTACTTTCCCCATCTACTGTGTCACCGTCTGCGTTGTTTGGGGTGTGCAGAAACCCATTCAGCATGCACTCACATACAGACCCCCGATGTGACGGAAATAACACTGGTGATCAAAAGGCAGCATCGCTGCCTGTCTTCATATCCTACCGTGTAGTTAATTATTTTTCAACCAGTCAATAACTTGGCAGTCCTAAGGCAGATGCCGCTCTAATTCATTAAATTCCATCCGGGGAGTCTCGCCTGCTGGAAAGTGTGCTGATGTCACAGGGGAAGAGTTGTAAACTGCAGTTCTCATCATTCTGCCTCGTGTGGCCAGGCCAGTTCCTGTCTCAGTCCCCCCACCCTTGTGCAGCCTTTTCCCCACCTTGGGAATGGAAGTGTTCAGGATTTTTAGCTTTTAGGACTATAATCTTTCAGGCTTGTGGACTTTTTGAGTTTCAGATTTTAGGGATTTCAGCATTCAGGATTTTGTCTCTCTGGATGGTGCCTAATACCAGGACCGGGCTCGCCTGCTGTGTTTGGTGGCCTGGAAGGCTGTGTGTGTGTGTGTGATAGCCCCATCACCCGGTAGGAATAGCTGCTCTTGGCTACACACAGCACCCTGGGGTGGCCCAGCTCTGGCAGCCCTCAGGTCTTGTCTGGATTAGGTTCTGTAAATCAGAGCACCCCTCACTTTGAGGCTGGAAGTGACAACTGTCATTGGTCATGGTGGTGAGCGGGTCAGCAGGGTGGCATGGCTCATGGCTTGCCTGAGGCGGGGAGCCCTCCCTTCTCTGGGCTGCTCACAGGTGTTGGCTCAGCCAGGCCCAAGGCCCTGAACCTGGAGCCCCATTCTCCTCTGCCGGGCATCTCTGGGCTGCGGGGGCCTCCTCAGCACGGTGCTGAACTGTGAGCAAAGGGCAGGCTGTGGCTGTGGCTGGTGGCCCAGCATCAGAAGTCACCTGTACCCGGAGTCCCTTCCAGTGCCCTGCAGGCCCACTTTGAGAAAGCCTGCCCAGTCTCTGGGCACAGACTAGGCCTCCTGATGGAGCTGGCCAAGGTTCTGGAAGAGCTAAGTGCTCTCTTCCTCCTCCTCCCATCTCTTGCCCCTGGGATGTCCCTGTCCTCTGCTCCCCCTTCTGTACCTGCTCTGTGACTCAGGAGTGTGACCCATGTGTCCTCAGTCCTGCACAATGTAGGACCCGGATGCAGCGGCCCCCCTGTGCTGGTCTTGTACCCCACATCTGGTGCTGTCTCTCAGGAGGGTCACATGATGCTGCTGCACAGCAGGTCTCCAGCAGGTGTGGGTCACTGGTCCCCTTGGTACATGTCATACATGAGGTTCTCGGCATGTACTTGTGGGCTAAGGGCTTCTCAGCCTTACAGCTGGAGCCACAGAGAACAGCTGGGCAGAGCCACTGGTTGGCTGCAGTCCAGAGCCCTGGCTCTCTGTCACCTGCCTCCCCCCTCCCCAAGATGCCCAGGGGGACTGAGTCCTGGGCCCAGAGCCAGGCCACCCCTGCGTATAGCTAGAAGCTGGTGAGCCTCTTAGGCCCCCCTGCATTTCCACAATTGGGGCTTCTGGGGTTAGCGTTGTCCCCCCTCTGCTGGGCCACATATGCTGGGCAGATGCTGGGTTCAGTGGCTGCGTGTTCTCTGCAGCATCTCCTCAAGGCTATGACCTGCTGGTGTTGCTGGGGACTTCCTGGGCTGCTTCTCTGACATGGGGACCTTTTGCAGGCTGGTGCTCCACAGCCTTCTCGTGCACCCTGCTCTGTGACACCTCCGTGTGGGACCTCACAGCTCCTGAGCCTCCCTGGCCTGTTTCACAGGATCTGTGCAGGCACCCTGTGCGGGAATGTGGCAGATGGGTGTGGTGTGAGGGGCCACCACCCTCCCGACGCTGCCTGGGAGGTCTGTGGCCTGAGCGTGTGTGTGGCCTTACCCCGGTGTGTTGAAAGGAGTCAGGATGCGAAGGATGAGTGTTCGCAGAGTGATTTTTCAGTGCAGTCATTGCCCCGAGGTAAGCCGGCCAGTTTCCTTTCTTGCTCCAGCGTGCAGGTCCAATTTGGTCCAGGGCCATGGCGGGGGCCCTGGAGGAGCAGGGTCTGAGCGAGTCTGTCCCCAGGCCCGTCGGCAACTGCAGCCTTCGTCCAGGCCCCCAGCTGGACACAGTGGCAGTGCCTGCTTTCCCTCCTCCACTGTGAACAAAGCTCACGGCCACACACAAAGAAACATCTAAATATGAATTAAGTAGAAGTTATTAAAAAAGTACTACTGTAACTTTTCATTCCTTGAATATTGAAAAATGGAATACATATGCAAATGCAGTTTAATCAACCCATTCTAATTTTCCAGCATTCAGCTGATGAGTGCTTTGTGAACTGAGGGGCCTCGCTCTGGGGAAGGGGCAGAGCTGACCCCCATCCTGCATGTGACCTGCAGCCTGCTTTGTTCTCGGTTGAGATAGCTCTGGTAGTGGGAGGTTCTGATTATGCAGCTTTTCCTTCTTTGCTGTCTACTGCCTTGTCCTGCTGGGCACTGCTGGGGCAGTGTGGCATCAGGAGTGACAGTGGACTGGCCACCCCTGAATCCTGGTGAGCTCCAGGGCCCACACCTGAGCATCGCTGTGAATGTGGCTTCTCCCCCGCAGGACGGGGTGGCCGAGGGCAGTCTGCAGTTGGTGGTCTTGCTCTGTCCTCCCCGAGCCCAGCTGGAAAGTGGCACTTCTCCTGGTACCTGGACGCAGGGCTGGTGAGACGCACCCTCACGTGTTCTTCACACTGGGGGCTGTGCACCTTCCCCAGTATCCTTGGGGCCCAGTTTGGAGAAAGCTCTTCCATGTGACACACAGCCTGTCTGTCCTCGGACCCACGCTGGGCTCATGCCACCTGCAAATGCCCCATGAGAGACTGGGGAGATGTCAGAGACACCCAGCTGGGTCCCAGGCCTGAAGGCCGGAAGGGTAGCCTGGTCTTCCAGAGGAGGTGGCAGTTTGTAGGGGGACAGGGACAGAGACCTCAGCCTGTGGGCCACACTGGGGATATCTGGGAGTGTGATCTGTTCCTTCATAGCCAGGCCCAGGCAGGAACAGTATCATGAATGGGGACTACCACATGCAGCACTTCTGTCTCTTGGGACTGTGTGTCAGGTAACACAGCCCCTGCTGGACACAGCGGACATTGGCTGTCGCAGCCCTGAGGCCCGGGGCAGAGGCAGGCTGTGCACAGTTGGGCCCTGACGCCTCTCCAAGCCCTGCCTGCCCTTGGTCATGTGTCCTTCTCCCCTCCTGGGTCCACACCCTTCTCTCCCTGCTTTGGAGTGCAGCAGTCGTTGGCGCGGTGCCTGCCCAGTCCAGCCTCATCTCAACCGTGTCTGTTTCCAAAGGCAGTCTCGTCCACAGATGCCTGCGTGTGGTGTTCGGGGACACGGCCCAGCTGACTGCAGGTGGCACCCCCAGCTAGGGCCTGCTAACTGAGGGGTTAGGAGCAGCTCCTGAGCCTGCACCCTCCATCCGTCCGTCCCCTGCACTCCTGTCCCCAGGCGCAGGACCAGTGTCACCGCTGGGCTCCTGGCACCTGCGGTGGTGCTCTGCTCCTGTGGGGAGGTTTGTCTGCAGAATCCCCTGTGCTTTAGTAAACACAGAATCCAGAAGCCCAAAATCACTGTTGTGAATCCCATCCGGATTGAGCTATCAGCTCAGTATGGTTAATGTCAGGCAGGATTAACAGGTTCAGACTGATCCATGTCACCTGATGCCTGCTTAAGCCCGGAAAGGGGACATTGCAGGGGGAAACTCCTTTCTTACTGCTGTGAAGTGTCATGCTAAAGCAGGTGGCCCAAGCAGTAAGCAGGGCCTGACCCTGTCCAGTGGAGGGGCAGGGCCCTTCGTGTGCCCTATTTCTTCCTCAATGCCCAGCAGGGTTCCATGATCATCGCCACTGTCACTGCAGTTGCCACCAGGGAAGTTAATGCAGACTCTTGGGCACGTCAAGGTGTTCGTCCACCTGTAGATGGCTCCACAGCTGTCCTTTGTCTCTCGTCATCCTCAAGATGCTGGCCAAAATCAGGGATGTGTTTCTCCTTGTAATCAAGTTTCATAAAATACAGTTAACTCTAGAAGCATCTTGATTTCTGCTCTTTGGTTGACAGTGCTGGCATTACACAGAGGCAGTCTCTACAGGCTGCCTGGGTTTTTTTTTTTTTTTTTTATGCGAGGAGCTCAATCATTGGTTGAGGTATGGTCTGATTGGGCTTCTCGGGGACATCCATGAAGGGAGGGTCCCATGGGACAGGGAAGGTGGGCCTGCTCAGGTGCAGCCGTCCTTCAAGAGCAGCAGCCATGGCCTCCTGGGGGCTCCTGGCTCCCTCCTGGGGTCCTGGGTGTGGGTCCAGCAGTGAGCCCTGTCCCTGGCTTACTGCTGGTTCTCTGTGCAGACTTCACTGTCTCCACCAAGGGCTGGGCAGGTTAATTGAATCTCCAGAGCAGGTCACAGGGTAGCAGACTGGAGCCACTGTGCCACGTGAGGAGCTGCTGCTGCTGCTGCTGTGGATGAAGCATCACCTGGGCTCTGCCTGTCTCTGTCCGAGGGAGGCCAGGGAGTTGCAGCCTGGTACCATTCCTCCTGGAGCCTGATCCATGCACAGAACCCAGCCTTCTGTGGCCTGGGCCTGGCAACTGGGTTTTCAGGTTCTGTTCTTTTGTTTTGAGCAATGTTCTTGTGGCCACTAGGTGCGGAGACCTGGGCCCCTTTCCAAACCCTGCTCTGGCCTTCTCAGTCCACCCTGTGGCTGGCTCTGCGTGGGCAGATGAGAAAGCGGCTTCCTGCGAGGTGCTGGGTCCCACATGGACTCACTGTGTGGAGGACCTTGGGCCACTCCCAGTGGCCAGTGGGACACTTGGACCTGGGAACAGCAGGCCCTGCCCCGTGAGCCACTTGGCAGTGCATCCTTGGAGGTGAGGAGAGCACGCCCAGGAGGAAGCAGGCCTGGTGGGGGCAGGGAGTGACATCATGGGAGGATCCCCACTGCGAAGTGTCAGGAATGTTTTGGGAACTAAGCTGCTTCAGTAAAACAGAGCACACACAAAAGCCCGCTGTGCCTTCTCAAAGAGCTGGTGGTGTGGCAGGCAGAGAAGTGGCAGCTGTGGCCCTGTTCAGAGGGCTGGTGATGTCCTGGGACATGCAGACCCAGGAAGGAGGACCAGGGGGCCAGGAGAAGGGAGTTGGGAGTTGGGGAGGTCTGGCCTGCAGCTGCCCAGGAGCCTCAGGAGAACTGTGGCTCAGTGGCAGAGCCGCTCCCTGGAGGTACCCTCTTTCCTCCACATCCTTGGCAGGTCAGCTCCTCCCCAGCTTCGGGGTGAGGGGGATGCACCACCCACCACCCGTCCAGCTGTAGGGCACAAGCAGGGCAGGGAGAGTGGGTTTTCGCAGTACACTAATCATCTCTTACTTAGCAAGGTGACTGCAGTTTTGCGTTCAGAATCTCAGAGGGCTGGACTTGCTGGAGCAGCTGGCTTCCTCAAAACCCATCAGCTCTGCAAATCTCACCACAGAGCAGGAGTCTCTGGGGCCCTGCATCAGTCTGTGCCTGACCTCTGCTCCATTCCTGAGCTCACTTCATCTAGTTGTTGTTTTTTAAAATCCACTTCTAGTGCTTCCATCTGGATAGGTAATTGAAAACCCTTTCTTGAATCAAAGCCAGCAAGATTAACAAAAGGTGTGATTCCCACAGGCACTCCTGCTGGTGGGTGTCCATATTCCTGGCTTGCTTTGCCTGATTCTGGGCCTTTGAAAAACTCAGTTTGATGGCTCTGTGTCTCTTCCCAGGGCTTTCAAAGCAGGAGAAAGGCATTGTAATGGGCATTCTAGTGCCTGCTGTTCGGCATTGTCTTTAGATGAATAGGTCCTGCCTCCGACTTGTAATTAAGAAGTGACTGCTCAGGAGGAAGGGAGGACACCAAAGAGAGAGGCACTGGCATGCACAGGGTTGCTGTGGTCTTTGTGATATGGGGGAAGAATGTAAGTCCTACCCTGCTAGATATTAGATATGCCAAATTCCTGTTCATCAGAATCCAGGAATGAATTCTAAGGAACAGAGTTTGAAACTAGGAGAAATTTGTTGAGAGACAGAGAGTTCCTGAGAGGTGGGGTGGGATGTGGTGGGGGGACCCGAAGTGTGTTGTGGACCTCTCTTCACAAAGGAGCTTTTATAGAGCAAAATCACGAGGTGGGTACAACATGGGTCAAAACTATGATCAACCACTGAAACTTAGTCAATAGGTAATACTGACCCAGTGTGGAAGTAGGTCACATAGCAAGTGTACATGAAAAGAACAAGGACCTTTCCTGGAAGGGCTGGGTCAGGAGGTCCTGGTCAGCTACTGAGGTGACTGATATGTCTAGACTTTAATGGACCAGGTGATACCAGTAATAATATAATCTTCAATTTGTTTGTTATGCCCTGAGGTGGCATGTAGGCCTGGTCATTCTGTCTTTATCTTGAGGCCTGGCCTTCAACAAATGCTCCTCCAGCCACAGTTGTACTGTGTTCTCATCTTCTGCACTGACTCCCTCACATGTGTAGCTCTGTCTGGTGCCTATAACCTACTGTCTATAGTGTTCCCCCTCTGAAGAGGTACTCCTGATTGCCAGTAGAGGGAAAGGGGTGATGACTGTTCTGGCTACTTCTAGCTGAAGGGGGAATTGTAGTTGTGATCGACAGTCTGAGATACTCCACTGAGCGTCTATCTAAAGACCCTTGATAGATGTCAGGTGTTCTTGTCTTGGGTAGGCATGCATCTTTAAGTCTGGAGAACCTAAGGCCAAACAAACAGGTAAGTATGCATGCCAAATAAGATCAACAGAACTTATAACAGAATTATGAATATAGCCAACAAGTGTTTCTACCAGGAAGAGCCAGAAATGGCCCCTGACAAAGAGGGGAGGGAGAAGGTCCAGGGAATTTCAGAATCTGACATGGCATTAAATTCTTTAACAGCCATCGAGATATTAGTAGAAGGATCAGGGATGCACACAAAATAGTCAGCTTTTACAGCTGCACAGTACCCTCTTGTGTCTTTTCTGTTCTACAAGGAAAGGCCTCAACTCCTTTACTGAAAGTATCTACCCAGACCAATAGATGTTGGAGTCCCTCACTGTTTGGCATATTAGTAAAACCAGCTACAGTCTTCTGCAGGATATTTACTGTGTCTCTGTATACCTGGAGGGGCTAGGGTCCTGTTAAGAGAATTGTTCTTTTGGCAGAGATCAATTGTCTTAACTGTTGTATTGTCTGGGAAATTCACTTTCCTATGAATAACTCTGAGGCTATCTGGTGGGTCTTGTCTCTCTGTAAGGGAAAGGTCTGATATAAAGACTTAATGATTTTTTGTTGACCAGCACCAGGAAGGAACAGTTTACCATCAGCTGATTGTAACCATCCTGATGGGAGGAACTGGCACCCGTGGGAGAGAGCTCACTCAATTTCTGACTGATAATATTTGGGTTCATTTTGATTGATATTTGGGTTCCTACATCCAGGGGGGTTGAAGGGAGGGCACTCAACCAGCTTCTTTTGCAGCTGGATCAGCCAGTTGATTATCTTGAGATAGTTTGTCAGCTCTTTCTTGGGGCCTTGTGTAGGTGAATAACCACCACTCTGCAGGGTATGTAGACAGATGACAAAAGCCCATCTATCTCCTTATGATGCTTCATGGAGATCCATTGGTTGTTTGATAATTTTCTTCTTCCATATGCCTACTTGAGTGTGCAGCATTGAAAAAAACATACTTTGAATCAGTTTAAATATTGACTTTCTATCTGTTACTGAGTTGTAAAGCTCTGGTCAGAGTTATGAGTTCTGCTAGCTGGGGACTAGTGCTAGGGTGAGTGAGGAACTTTCAAGTGTCTGATGCAGAGTCACTACTGCATCCCTGTCAGATTTTTCTCATTTTTATGAAGCAACCTGCCATCACAGAAGAGGGTCAAATCAGGGTCAGTGAGGGCTGTGTCCATCAGTTCTTCTCTGGCTGCGTGTGTATGGAGAATCACCTGTTGCGGTCATGTCTCTCAGCCTCGATTTCCTCCTTTTCTGGTAGAAAGGTGGCAGGGCTTAGGGAGGACCATGTCTTTATTTGGATGACTGGTCCTTCTAGACATAGAGCCTGGTCTTTAAGGAGTTGGTGGTCTGATGGCCATAGGCTCCCTTTGGAAGGAAGTAGTTCTGCCTCATGCTTACCAGGCAAGTGCTTGAGCCACTGAGCTAAATCTCCAGCCTGCAGGGAGATCTTTAGCTCCCAATGGCAGGACATCTGCAGCTCTCTAAGGTGCATAGGCCATCCCTTTGTTACAGTGTCTGATTTGTGACTCAGATAACACACAGGCTATTGAGCAGGTCCTTGTTCCTGTGTAAGCACTCCCAAAGCTATGCCCAGCCTTTTACCAGCATGTAGATTGAAACAGTGCTGGGGCATTTAGAAATGCTTGTTTAAGCTTCTGGTACGCAGCCTGGGAATCAGGTACACAAGTTGAAATATGAGTACCTGGCTTTTGGGCTTCCTTTACAAGCTGATGGAGGGATTGTGCAATCTCACCATACCCTGCTGTCCAAAGGGGACAGAAGTCTATAATTCCTTAGCATCCCCTTCCTGGGGTCTTGGGGTGCAGGAAGGAAAGTGTTGGCTTAATCATCTCTTCATCAGCTTTTGTGTTCCCTTAGATATGAGAAGGCCCAACTATTTTACTTCAAGGCTGCCAAGTTGTGCCTTAGACCTAGAGACCTCATAATCTCTGTCTGCTGGAAAATTCTGCAGAACACGGGTGCCTTGGCTAGAGAGCTCTTCTGAGGGGTGCAAGGCAGGACGTCATCTATGCATGGTAGGACCATGACTTGGGAAAATTTAACATACAACAAATCATGGGAAAGCACTTGTCCAAAAAGATGAGGACTGTGTCAGAATCCTTGAGGAAGCTCCGTCCATCAGCTGAGAAGCTTGGTAGTGAGAAATTTCCAAAGCAAAAGGAAACTGGGAATCTCTATGTAAAAGAATACAAAAAAGGGCATCTTTTAAACCCATCACTGAAAAGCAACCACATCATCTGGGATGGTTTGGTTGGGTGCCATTGGGTGGATTGGCACTGCTGCCTTATTTACCAGTCTAAGACCCTATTAGCAGCCCCTACTCTCTGTTGGGTTTTTGAGCTCCTAAGATTGGAGCATTGCAGGGGCTGACAGTGTGTAAGTAAATCTTGTGTCCTTAAGTTCTTGATTATAGGCAGTAGTCCTTTTAAAAGTTGCAGTCTTAGAGAGTATTGCCTCTAAGAAAAAGTAGTAGTATCTTTGAGATATATTTGCACTGGGGTAGCTCTTATTGCTCTTCCTATTGTATCTCTAGTTGCCCACACTTCAGGATTGATTTATATCTCAAGGAGGGGGAGACAGCATGCTTGGCCATTTTCCTTACAGCAAGACAAGGCTGAGTTTCATGTAAAATCCACTCGGGTGTTTCTGTGTCTCTGAATGTGCAACACACTTAGGAAGCTCACAGATTGAAACCTGTGCTTGTTATCAGCAGCTGTTGCTTACACATCAGTGAAAGTACTTTCTGCTGCACACACCAATGATGAGAACCAGGCCTAGGAGGGGAGGCAGAGCTGTGATGCTGGCGATTCTCCCCTAAACTGCATGTGTCCTGGTCCCTTAACTGTTGTGGTTTAGGTTATAGCTCCTTCTGGTCTCACCCAGAAGTCAGTTCTTCTCATGGGGTCTCAGGTTCAGTTTCTTGTATCCAGGAGACTGTGGCTTGACCTAGTGGGGACATCACTGTCATGTAATTTTCCTAAATGAGCAAAATTCTGATGTCTCATCTCACCAAGAGACAGAGTATGTTTTTCCTCTAAGGTGACTTCTGTATCTTTGCTGAGGGCACATGCTCATTTTCTATGGTCTCAACTTAATTCTTCATTGCTGGATAGGAGGGAAAGGTTTTGACAGTTCAGGGTTCTTCCCTCTCTAATTTTTAGCAGAAACGTGTCTCCAAAAGGAAAGTACAAAGTGACATGTAAAGGGAAATACGATTTCAGAAAAAAGGAAGCCTTTCTTCTCATGCTCATGGTGAGTTATTGAGGCAGTTTGCCCATGAGTCATTAGTCTCAGCCTGGAAAGGTGAGGGTGGGAATCTCAAGAACTAAGATTGCCTGCTTGGCTGTAGATCAGACCTGGAAGGAAACTGAGGCAGAACAGACTCAACATTTTCCTCTAGAGGAGAGGAGGGAATTATTCCACACTGTCCCAGTGAAAACTGTCCTTCAAGTCTTAAGAATGGCTACAGGTCTTTTAACTAGCAATTGGAGTCCTGTGATTTATTAATAGGATGTATATTTCCTAAATATAGACTTGATTTCATAAAAAGACCCATTTACTGCATTTCATAAAGTCACATTTTTGTTAGTATCAAAGTCCACTAGGGGATGCTCTAACATTACCTTTCCCTAGTGTTGCTAAGGTAAGACAACAAACCACAAGAGTCAAAGCAAATTGAACAGGTCAAGCAAGGAGTACCTGCCAATTTAGCAACTAATAAATCCAAATGCAGCATGTACAAATCGAGACCTTGCCCTCAAAAGTAAAATGCCCCATCAAAGAAACATTATAATTGTCTCATGGTCTCAACTTGATCATTTTAACAACAGCAATGCATAAAAAAGAGAAGGCATGACAACTGACAAACTTGGACAGTAGTTTCTGATTACCTGGAAGAGTCTCAATCCAGAATCCATGAAACAAAAGCAAACTCTTGCCTCCTTCCAGTTATCTCAGTGGGACCTCCAAATGATAGAGGGAGAAGACTGTAACTCCCAACTTGCCAGATGTCAGACACACTAATTCATGTTCCCTAAAATCAAGGAATGAATTCTGAGGAACAATATAGCCTTTAAGAGGAGGAATAATTTATTGAGAGAGACAACTCCTAAGAGACAGGAGGGGACCTGAAAATGGTTTGCCAGTGAGCCCTCTTCACAGAGGAAGTTTTACAGAGCAAAATCATGCGGTGGGTACAAGATCATGAGATAGGTACAGTGTTGGTCACAACTATGCTCAACCAAGAAGATTACAAGTAGGGAATGTTGACCCGGTGGGGAAGCAGGCCGTGTAGCCCGTGGACATGGAAAGAACAAGGGACCTTTCCTGGCAGGGGCGGGTCAGGAGGTCCTGGTCACCCACCTGGGTGACTGATGTCTTTCTAGACTTTATTGGTCCAGGTGTTGCCAGTTGTAGTATAATTTTAATTTATTGCTTGTTGCAAGGGGAGGCCTGTAGGCCTGGTCATTGTGCCTTTCCCTTGCAGCCTGGCCTTTGACAGATCCGCCTCCAGAGCATCTCCCTCATGTGTTCTCACCTGCTGCCCCAACTCCGTCAAGGGCCAGCCCTGCCTGGCTGCCTGGAGGCTCCCTACCTAACTGCTGCCTGTATTTGCTGTCTTAGAAGCAGTTTGCCCACGTGCGTCCCCAGTGACCTCCAGGTCCCCTCAGCACACAGCGAGCAAAGTCCGGGCTGTGTCCTAGAGCTGCTCTGGCCGGATGTCAGCAGACAAAAGAACACCCTTGCTGCAGGGACCTTGTGTTGAGTGGGGGCTGGGGAGTAGACCCACCCTGAAAGTGGTGGGTGGGCTGAGCAGGGTTGGGTGTGGCTCTTGTTCCTGTCTTCAGGCCCATGACCTTCCTTGGCAAGCCAGTAGCACCTGAGGGCACAGGTTGGGTGCCCACTCTGGAAGGACACTTGACTGGGACCACTGCCTGCCCAGTGGCACTGCTGGCTGGGTAGCCCCTCTGTGTGGCCCCCGATGGGTAGGACTGGCAACCCCACTGCTCATTCTCCCTCTGCCAGCACAGTTAGGGGCAAAGCAGGTGTCCACTCTGCTGCTAGTCACTGGGGAGTGGGCCTCACCAAAGGAAGTGGCACCCTTCTCTGCAGTCTGTACAGCAGCCACACAGGACACAGCACATGCGGAGATGTGGTAGCTCATCCGGTGGGATCGGTGACATCGCTGTGATGTGTAGCTGGCACCCCACGCCCACTGTTCATCCGAGATCTTTCTGTGAGCTTTAAAGAATCCCAGATCTTCTCACCAAGTGGAATACTTGGTGCGGTGTTCAAATACCTGTGCTATCTCCAAAGCCCTGGGGCCAGGGGCCCGTTGGTTGCGCTATTCATGGATCTGTGTTGCAGTAGGATGTGATAATTGATGAATATCTGTGGAAATGGATACGATTGTGTCCTCTGTAATGAGCTAACAATTTCATGCTGCAATCTCAGCAGTGCTATTGTTTAGAATAAAAGGAGACATGCAAATGAGTCCGGGTGCAGATTGTGGTAGAACAATGCTGCGGCCTCTTTATTGGACCCATTAATTAATTCCCCATCAGCCAGTTTCCCTGGGAATGAACTGGAAAAATAATTAAAATGATACATGAGGTAAGGAGTTTAGACATTCAAAAGGTGAAGGCAAAAATTAGTTTAATACATAATTAGACATATTATTTGTGACTATACATTTTTTTAAATGTGGCTCACTGAGGCAATGGGGCCCTATTTTTAGTCCCGGATAGTTAATAAATACCATTTGGAGCTGTTTTTCAACTCATAAAGGCTCATAAATTTTCTTAATAACATTAAGTGGCTAATTACATTGGATATTGTGAAAATGTCTATTTTTTGAGAAGCCAATAATACAACAAAAGTTGCAAAAACAAGTTTTTAGAGGAGTTGTGTGACTGACTTCCCAAGTGAAGTGTTGAGGATTTTGAACTTTTAGTGGAGAGCCTGCATGTCATGAGTGTCTGCCACGGATCCGGTGGAATGTGGAAAGCCGGCCGCCTTGTGCCCTGCGCGGTCGCACCCCCTGGTGGCAGCTGTGTGCCTGAAGATTCTCAGGTGCACGTGGTTTCAGGGTCTCCAGTCTGCTGGTGGTGGCTGGGTCGGTGTGGCCTCAGCCCTGGTACCGGCACTGCACAACAGAACCCAGGAATGGTGGCTGGAGTCCCAGTGTGGTGCTGGTGCACTTGAGTCCACCTCTCTGTCCTCAGGGCTAGCAGAGCCTCCCTGTTCCCGCATAGGGACATGAGGCCTTGCTGCTCTCATGAGTGAGCTGTGGGCTGTGCTTCCCTGTCACTTTCTTACTCTCTGAAGGTCTCTTGGCAACTCCCTTTCTGAAACTATATGGGCATAAACATTTCTTAAGGAGTTATTAGAGTGACATGCCTGTGTATAAATATTTGATCTCCGTACTTGGGCTTTTTTTAATGGGCAGTTTAAAAATCATTTTAGTAGCCCATCTGCCAGATCATCAGAGGATAGAATGGAAACCGTAATAGATGCACCCAGCCTGAGGCCACCTGTGCGACTGGGGCCTGGGGCAAGGTCTCCATCTCTGGGGCACGGGTTGGGCCAGCAGCTCCCAGAAGGTTCTGGGAGCCACGCATGCCCCTGTGAGCGCTTCTTCTGCAGCAGAGGCCCGGTCTCCTCCCACCTGAGCCCTCTGCCTGGGGCCTGGGCACAGCGCTTCTGCAGCAGTGGAGAAACTGTGGCCTTCCCTGGTCTGTCTGCAGCCTACTTTCAAGCTCTTTGCTTTTATTACTCATGTTAAAATGGGAAACCCATAGCTCAGGACTGTGGGAAAGGATCCAACCCTGCCATTTCCGTTCTTTCCCTTCAAGTGAAATGTTGGCCATTAATCATCCCATGATCTGATCTATCAGTCCAGAAGCACTTGCGAATGCTTTATGACCATGGTTTGTAAAGTTCTGGGAAAGAGGAAACAGATCAAGCCAGTCCTAATAAATAAAAGTTATTTCCTCATTTGAATTTCCGAGTCCAGAGAGTCAATATGATGCCGACATCCATCTCCCTCAGGGGTGGGGGTGCGGTCTCTCACTGTGTGTCATCCCGATTGTGGATACCACAGTGTGCCTGCCGTTTGGCCGTGCTCGGTCGTGGGCCCTCCTGAGACTGTGCCTTTTTGTACTGCAGATTCTGAGCTTGGCTTAATGCTGGGCGCAGCCCAGGCTGCTGTGTGGGTAGGCGCATTCCTGTGGAAAGTGGCATGCCTGTAACAGGGCTGGCCTGGGGCAGACCATCGGAGGCCTGCTTTCTCTCCCGGTCCTCTGGGTGTGCTCGAGCCCTGTATCCGCAGAGGTCCATCTGAGGCACAGGTGTCCCTGGGTGGCTGCCCGCTTCTCTGGGGATTGGGAGGGACGACAGGAGGGCACAGAACCTGCTCTCCTGGGGCTTGAGGCTGTGGCGGGGGGCTGCGCCGCTGCCTGGATGTCTGACGTGGACCCCTCTGGGCTGGTCTGTGGCTTCTGCAGGGGGCCACTGCACTTCATTTGCCATCTCCCCGACCAGGCGCTATGATTCTTCTGTGTGTGTGCATGTGCGTGTGAAAGTGTGAGTGTGTGTGAGTGTGTGTGTGTGTGTGTGTGTGTGTGTGTGGTGCTGGGGATGGAACCCAGAGCATCATTCAGACTGGGAAGCATTTTATACCTGAGGCACATCCCCAGTGCAGGTCCTGGAATCATCTCATTGCAGGCCCTTGGGCTGCCTGCAGTTCCAGGCTGGCACTGGGTGTGGCCTGCAGTGCTGGCCGAGGGAGGGTAGCCAGCAGCCTTTCCTTGGGAACTTGAGGGCCCCGTGTCAGCTGTTGGGCTCCCCTCTCTGTGCCTTCACCCTCTGCTAACCCTGTCAGCCCCTGCCATTTTCCAGGGCTGCTGTTTTCACATCTGCCACTCACACTCAGCCAGCTGGTTCTTGGGGGTGGGGTGGGGCCTGACCCTGCTCCGGAGCCTGGCATGCTGGCATTGCCAGGGCTGAGGGGGGATGTGCTGAGTGCCTGACACCCCAGCCTGATCCCCTGTGTCCCACAGGCCACACTTTGAGCACCTGTCCGAGGCCTGGGGGGAGGACAGTGAGGCCTGGTCCCCTAGCCTGTGAGGCTGGCCTTGTGGCAACACATCCATCTCCTGGTGCGGCCTTCAGACCTGCCCTGCCCTGCCGGCTGGGAGGCCCCACAGGAGCCGTTGCTGACTGGTCCTTTGGTGACTGGTCCTACACTTGCCTGTGAAGGGCAGACAGATCTAGACAGCTCTTTGGTTCTGAGATCCGATCTGAATGTAAAACTGAAAAGTTCTAAATTTATTAAAGTCATTCTTTGGGGGCTGGAATGTGCCGTAGATTTTCTATCCCTCTCAATTCTCTGTTAAAATTTAATGCTGCCATAAAAATGATGGATAACAAATTATTCCAGGAAAAATGATACTGAAAGAATCTTCTAACTGTTGGAGCAGAAGTGTAGGCTGGGTGAAGAAAAGTGAGTGACCCAGAAACTGCACAAGGAGATGGGAAAGCAGGAGGCTGGAGGAAAGGACGTCCGCACGGTGCTGCCCTGGGCTGGAGGGAGCCACTGTTTCTAGTTGAGATAGTGTGAAGCAGCAAATCTGTTCTGCACGGCTGGCATTTTTATTAACACAGTGACACTGTGCCTTGCTGGGATTCATTGCACTGTTTCCCTACGTGGGACTCTGCGGAGTCCCAGCCACGGAGCAAGAGAGAGGAAACTGCGGTGGATGCTGGAGGAGACCAGGCCTCGGTACTTTTGCTCTCCTTGGTCTCTGCTGGCGTGGGTGTGAGTGGCTCCAGGTGGGGAGGCATCAGTGAAACCACAAGTGCACAGTGGCTGGGCCTGACGCCTCCCGCCCAGATGCGGCAGAGGTAGCATGAATGGGGCCTGAACAAGAAGGAAGCATCTTCGTGCCAGACACAGGCGCTGAACCCTGCAGAAGCCCAGGCCCAGGTAGTTTTGGGGCGTGTAGCCCTTTATTCCTGGGTAGGCTTGAAGACCCCATTCCATGCCAGGTTTTTACAAGGCATGGAATGAGAAGACTGGTTCAAATTCAACATCTCAACTTCTGCTCTGACTCGGGTGCAGTGCAGGGGAGGTATGGACGATGCCAGCGTCCTGGCCTGTGCCTCCCAGCCAAGCCGTCCCCTGCGGGGCACAGCTGGAAAGGAACCTGATTTAGCAACTCATGAGGAATGTTCAGGTGGCCACCTGTGGCCATGTCTGTTTCCTCCCTAACCTGTGTTACCACATCTATTAGGAGAACGTAGGTAACAGCTCTGGTCGTGGTCAGTGGTTTCCTGTTGGAAATGTCACCATGACAACTCTGGAGGCGCTGGAAACAGGCACTTAGTTAATTCTGAGTCTTAACCCTTCCCAGGCAACTCCAAAGTCTTTTCTCTGAAGAGAAATAGGCTTGTTTTTGTGAAATGTGTTTACCATTGTTCCTAGGCTATATCCAGCCAAGTGAATAATCTACTTTCATGTGTAGGTTTTAGAAAAACAGACACAGACCACCCATCCATTGCTGCTTTGCAGATCTGACTGCTGGCCCTTTTCTAGTGCTGTTTGATAGCTGGCTTCTCAGGACCTGTGAATGGTGCCAGCTCAGCTCCGTTGTCTTCCTGTCCCCATGGGGCAGGAGCTCTGTGCCATCTGGAGGTTCCTGCCTCTCTCCTGGCACCTCCACTGCCTGCTGGGTAAAGCACATGCCTTTGCCTGGTGCCAGCATCCTTGCCATGCAGCCAGCCCTTGGCATTGCTCTGAGACCAAGTCTGGGTCAATGAAACTGAACAAGGGGCTGGAAAGAGCTAGAGTACTCACTAAGGGCTTGGGGACACACATTGCCACCTTGGCTCGTGTGTGTTAGGAGAGGCTTCCATGTGGCAGATCATAGATTCCCCAGGGCACCTTGAAATGTGAGTAGGACCCCCAGACTTAAAAATGTCTGGGGATTCTTTAAGTCTTGGGATTCTACTTCTTTAAGTCTGCGGTTCTACTCACAGCGAATTGAAACGGTGAATCTATTCTGCATGGTGAGTGCAGTCCCAGATGTGCAGTGAGGATGTGTGAGCCTGGGGAACATACATATTGTAGTCCCAGGGCTGGGATTTGAACACATGGGGCTGACACATAAATGCAGGGGCTCCGGAAGCTGTAAACTTGGTAAATGGAAAGAGCTGTAACTGGCTATTCTGAGGAAACTTGCCATTCTTACACAGGTGCCACACAAAGTGGGTTTTAAGGCTAAAGGTGCTAAAGTGTCAAGAGATCTCTATGTAAGTGATGGAAAGAATGAGTCACTCTCGATGGAAAATGGGTCTGACCCTAGGTGCACCTAAGAAAAGTTCAGCAAAAGTCACCAGAATTACAGGCAGATGGGCAGAACCACAGTCACAGGGGTAGCTTTGAATTTGCCTCTTGCCTAGACAACAACAAAAAAACAGAAGGCGCAGAAGATTAGAAGTGTACTATAAAAGCTCAGTTGTGTGGTTACATGGAGATCCAAATAACACCTTTGGCCAAATGGAACACCTGCAAGGCTGCAGAGCAAGTCTCTACACATGGGACCTGATGCACATCTGTAACATAGTGCATTTAAAAGAGAAGCCAGCAATACAAAGAGAGCCGCAACGTGAAATGCCCTGCATCTGGGCACAGGACATCACTGCTTTACATCACTGACCAGCGTTTGGAGCGGGGAGTGGGTGTTCCCTGCAGACCCCTGGTGGCTTGGAGCCTGGCAGGCAGCAAGCTGAGCGAGGACCAGCATGGCTTCTCTTCCACCTGCTCCTCTCCCTCTGCCGCTGTCCTCTCTGCCATCCTCCCCGACATCATTCGTGGTCTCTTCACTTGTGTTGCTTCACTTGGGTTGGCTGCATATGACAGGTGGGAAAAACAGGTTGAACAAAAAGTGTTCTGTCCTTTCTTAAGCAGAGTGCACAGGTAGACTTCTGGCCTGCATCAAGTTCCCCAGACACACGTCTCAGTGCTCACTGTGCAAAACCTGTCATAGAACAAGGGGGGCAGCCTCAAGCCAGATGTGCACACCTGTAATTACAGCACTCAGGATGCTGAGACTGGAAGCCTGGGCTGTGTAGTGAGACCCACTCTAAAGGGGTGGGTGCTGGGGAGGTAGCTCAATGCAAAGGCCATGGGTTGAATCACCAGGCCACAAACAACACAAAACAAGCAGGCAGATGGAGTTCTGGTTGTTCCGACAGCTTCTCAGCTAGCAGGAAAGAGGAAATGGTCTTAGAAGGACTCTTTTGAACCTTTCGTATTCTTTTGTTTATACTTTATCAGCCAGAGCTCAGTCCCATGAGTATACCTGCCACGGACAAGATGGGGCCATGATCCAGCTGAAGTTGCAGACTCTCTCAGAGAACAAGGAGAGGATGGATGGTGTGTGCAGGGGAGGTTGAGGGAAGGTCTGCCCACTGCATGCGTGCATGCAACTCTTACGGTGCCCACCATCTCTGCTACCCGGAACCCTTCCTCTCTGCCCTGCAGGGTGTGGATTCTCAGTGTTCAGGTTTCTCTTTGCACATGGTCCCCTGCACCTCCGTTGCAGAGGGCATGGCCCCCATCCATGGGCCCAGATTGCCCTGGGCCTCATTTCCCCTGGCCTGGCAGTGAGTCCGCTGCCCAGGCCCGCCAATCCTTTCTGCTCCCTGCTGCTGGGGCTTGGAGGCCGTGTCCTGTGCCCACCTGGCTCTGCCCCTTCCTTGACTGTGTGCATGTGCGCAGTGCTCTTCTGTGCCTGGAGCTGTGGACCAGCGAGGCCACCCACACTCAGGCTCCAGGGATCCAAGGAGCAGTGTCACTTCCCTGGCAGGAGTGCAGGGGCTGCAGAGGGCTCAGCAGGCCCCGCAGCCCTGTTTGTTTCAGGGATCAGAGGAGGTTGCCCAGGAAGAGCTGGTTTTGCAGCTCACCCTCCTGAGCTGGGTTTCTCTGCTTCCGAGTGGGGCAGTGACCTCCTGAGCCATGGCTGGGTGAGGTGAGTGGGCCTGTGGTAGCTTCCCTGCCCTGCCTTCTTTGTCACGCTGCTTCCTGGACTGGTCATCTAAGTGGTGCCTTGCCCTGCTTTGTGACCGTGTGACCAGAGCTCTGCCATGTGTGCTCCTGCAGCTCAGCAGAGGCAGGGCCTCTGCTCTCTGCCAAGCTGCCCCTGGGGGTGCTCTATAACCAGCCCAGTGACCCCTGCAGGGCAAGGGCTGCACCTGGTCAGGTCTGTCCTTTTACAGCTGAGTGGGCTGGTTCTGCAAGGGTGTGAGGCCTCTGTGCTCTGGTCAGAAGCTGGCCCTGCCGCCTCTGCTGTTGGCATCTACTTCTCTTCTGGCCTCTCCTGGAATGGACATGAGGACACTTCAGTCCATATGAGGTGACTTTTGCTTAGCAGCCCCTGCTACAAATCGGCACTGGTAGCAGAGTGTGAGCACTGGCTGGCGTGTGGTACCGAGGCAGGGCAGGGAGGTACTGTGCTCATGTGGTTGTGACCCCGACGGCTCTGTGGTGGGTCGGAGGAGAAGTATATGCACAGTTGCTGTTGTGTGAGTTCAGCCACCGCCCACCAACGATTCTCGTTATTACGGCTTCTGTGTGTGTGCCGGTCCAGCTTCCACTGGAACACCTGTGATTGCTGTCCCCACGGGCGGCCTTGTCATCACTAACTCATCTGGTTGGGAAGTGTTTCCCTGCAGCGGCCACTGTCCCCTGAGGCACAGCAACGTGTGAGCTGGTTTCTCCTGCAGTTGCTGGCATATAGGAGACTCCTGGCCACCAGAGCTGGGGGGGCGCTGTGAGCAATGCCATCTGCAGACAGGGTCCTTAGCTGGGCGGCGTCCCTGAAGGCTTCCAAAGTGGGGAGACAGACAGGGCGTAGCGGGGTGTAGTGGGGTCTGGGGCTGCTCAGGTCCAGTGGGCAGTTGTGGCTGTGGGCAGCCCACAAAGTAAAGAGAGGGGGATGTTTCAGTTCTGGAAGGTTCATGAAAACAACCACCAGAAACAAATGTCCTTGAAAAAACACATTGTAATAGTGTAAAGGAAGGGAAGGGAAGGTGTGAAGGAAGGACACCATGCAGGTTCTTAAATTTCATGTACGATAACTAAAGATAGGCTGAGGTAAGTTAGGGATGTATTATTTATGAACCTTAGAGCAGCCACTAGCAAAATAACAGCAGCTGCACAATGCCAGTGGGTGACATGGGCTGCTGCGAGAGACTTTTTTTAATCCAAAGCAGGCAGGAATATAGGAAAAGGAACATAGAAGAAACCTCAAAGGCAGATAGCAGGATGATGGGCTTCAATTCAAGAGCAAATGGTGAGATGGCGGGCTTAAATGTGAATGAGCTACACACTTAATTGACCAGACAGAGGTGGCTGAAGCCAGTAAGCCAGCAAGGGCCAACAGCGAGTGCTGATGGGTGACACGCTTGACCTGTAGTAACACAGCTGGTAAAGGACAGGGGTGGCTGTGCCGTGTAAACACTACTCTAAGGAGACCAGCTTTCA
The DNA here is from genome assembly GCA_004027455.1 of Hydrochoerus hydrochaeris. NCBI lineage: Eukaryota > Metazoa > Chordata > Mammalia > Rodentia > Hydrochaeridae > Hydrochoerus > Hydrochoerus hydrochaeris. The sequence goes on from PVLA01011371.1 coordinate 38,768, forward strand.
GCTTGTGAGACAGAGGCGAGTTCAGGACGTGTGTTGACTAGCTGCCATGGCTGTTTTAAAGGAGAAAGTCGGTTAGCCAGGAAGGCTTAAGCGCCCTAAACGTGGCGGCAGAACCTCTGTTTCCCAGGGCACTGGCAGTCAGACTTCCGGGGAGTAGATAGACATGGTCGAGCTGGAAAGGCTCACCTTTCTGTCCCAGTCACTGGCGGGATGCATACAGCGAGCATCGGTAGACACAGGAAGTTCTGAAGCAGCTTGCTTTATCTTACTAACACCTCACGACTGCTGAGCCCTCCAGCCACAGGGCGCAGCTCCCGGTCACCGTGCGCTTCAGGCCTGAGCAATTCTGAAGGCTTGGAACCATACAAAGATTGTTCTCCCACCACGCAGAGTTAGGTTAGAGGCTGAAAGGCAACTGGAATATCCACCACATTCTCAACAGTTAAGCAGCACACTTCTAAATGTTGTGTCAAAGAAGTTGGAGGGAAGCGAGAAAATATTTTAATTGGGCAATAAAGATATATTTGTGAATCTGTGGAATACATCTGAAGTAGTGCGCAGGAGATAACGTATACCTTTAAAAACATAGACCTTGAAAAAAAATTTGAAAGCAGTGATTTGCCTTCCACCTTCAGAAGCTAGGGAGAAAAAAGGTAAACCCAAAGCAAGCAGAAAAAGGGAATAAAAATGAAGAGGGCAGAATTCAGTGGAATAGAGCCTTATGGGTAAGCAATAGAGGAAACCGGCAAAATGAAAACATTAATAACACTGAAAAATGTCTAGTCAGGCTGTGGGGCAGGAGATTGCTAACATCATAAATTAAAAAGGGGCATCACTAGAGATCCCACAGTGGTTGAATATTATTAATGTTATGGCAGCAAACTTAACAGTCCTGGTGGAAATGGGCAAATTCTGTGAAGGATACACATAGTTAGACCTTGTTCAAGAGAGCAGGAGCCTGAAGGCCCCGTGCCCTTTAGAGAAAGGGCATTCATAATTAAGGACTGTCCATGGAGACAGCCAACGGAGGCATTGTGTGTTGACTGGCACACTCTCAGTTTAGGGGAGGAAACTCTACTCTTTCAGAGCTCTTGCTGTGAGCCACTTAACTCCATACCAAAAGGAGACTAGGACATAGGAAAGTTAGGGACCCACATCCCTCCTTAACACAGATGCAAACATCTTTGACAAAGTAGGCATTAGCAGCTTGAATCGACTAAATATTAAAAGCAATACCTCACCACTAACGGATTTATCCCAGCCAGGCAAGGTTGATTTAGCGCTCAAAATCAATGTAATTGACCACATTAACAAAGTAAAGGAGAAAACCGTATGATCCTATCAATAGATGCAGAAAAAGCATTAGACAACATTCAGCACCCACTTGTGATTAAAATTCTCAGAAACCAGGGCTTCAAATTTTCCCAGTGTTAAAAGAATCTACAAAATCTTACAGCGTGTATTGTAATTAATGGCAAGGTTGTCAGACGCGCTTTTCACGAGTTGAGAACAAGGCAGGAGTGTTTGCTTTCTGGACCTGCTCAGTGATTCACCGGAGGGCAGAGCCCAGGCAGCTAGGCATGGCAGTGCGATAAAAGGCAGAGACACTGGCAAGGACGGGTGAGACTTCTTGTTGACTGCATGTTTAGAAACTCCAAAAAAATCTCCCCTCAAAAAAGGATGCAAGGTACAATGTTAATATGCAAAACTCTATTGCTAATGAATAATCAGAAAATAAAATTTGCTAACCAATGCCATTGATAACCACAAAAATACCTAGGGGGAAATTTGGCTGTAACTACTCAAGATCTTTACAGTGAAAGCTGCAAAACATTGCTGAGACAGACTGAAGCTGACCTGATTATATGGTGCATTGTACTAGACTTATAAATAGACTTAATGTCGTTAAGACTTTATTTCTCTCCAAATTGATCTATAGAGTCAGTGCAATTTCAATCAAAAGCCTTCCAAGGCTTTTGTAGAAATGGAGACATTTAAGATTTACATGGAAATGCAAAGGGTTCAAAATGACAAAATTCATGAAATTTTGTTTGGGCACTAAGGGGCTTAATGTTGTGATTTAGATAATAGAGTAATGAGATGAAATGGACTGGAAGAGTCAGGGGACAGACAGGGAGGAGGTACTTAGAACACATGTGTGACAGGGGACCGGTGTCCAGGATGTATAAAAACTCTACAGCTCAGTTACAAAGCTAAGGAGCCCTATTTGAAAATGGACAGAACTTTCAGGCGCTTCACGACAGAAAGTGGCGAAATGGCCAATAAACTCTTGAAAACCCCCACACCAGTCGGGTCACCGGAGCAGGAGACCGGAACCACAGGGAGCTATGTCTGCTTCCCCAGAAGGCCTGAGAAAACGGGCACCTCGAAACACGAGCAGGGATGTTGGCCGGTGGACAGAAGTCTCCGGCGTGGCTGGCGGCATGTCGGATGGAGCCACCGTGTTGGAAAACCTAACAGTTCCATTCCTAAGTATCTACACATGAAGTCAGTGACTGTGTCCCCCAGAAACACATTTGTGGAGGCACCTTCATAGCAGCGTAATTATCTCTGTCACTTTCTTGTTGCTGGGACAAAATACCCACCACCACGACCTAAAGGAGGGGAGTTTGTTTTGGCTAAACCATAACCCTGACCACAGGTTCAGCCTGTGGTTCACTGGCTTGAGGCAGAGACTGTATGGCAGAGGGACCTGGCAGAGGGGCCTGGCAGAGGGGCCTGGCAGAGGGACCTGGCAGAGGAAAAAGGGCTCTGCCCAGACCACCAGAAACCAGAGAGAGAAGGGAGGTGCCAGGGTCGAGAATTCCCCTTCCAGGTCCCTGTAGGCGACCCTCTGCCAGCCAGGCACCACCTGCTGACAGCACTGTCGGCTCTGAACTCATCCTTGATGACTCCATTGATGACCCAGTCACCTTCCAGATGAGTGGGGCTTTGGGGGACAAGTTGGATCTAAGTGATAACATTATATTAGCCCAAACCTGGAAAGCGTGGAAGGATCTGTCCATCAGCAGGAGGACGTATGAAGACACTCTTCGCGTGCTATGCTGTCCTGCACAATGTGGCTCGTCCACAGGAGAGGACACAGGAGAGCATGTACAACCTGACTCTGGCGTGTGCAGTTCTAGAACCCCCGGAGTTCATCGGTGGGAACGGGAATCGAAACAATGGTCTGTCTGGTTGGCGACGGGCAGGGCAGGGATTCCTGGCAGGAGGACCCTTTCTCTGGCTTGGTAGGAATGGGTATTCCACTAGCGAATTCTTTTGACAAAACTCATCAAACAGCATGCTTAAATCTCTGTACGTTAAATTATGTATAACAAAAAGCCGATAAAAATCTCTTAAAGTGTTGGCTGCAAATGCTTAGTAGAAAAAATAGTGGGATCAAAACAAACCCAAACTTAGTAGAACCCTGAAGCTCGCTTTCTTTCTTTCTTTCTTTCTTTCTTTCTTTCTTTCTTTCTTTCTTTCTTTCTTTCTTTCTTTCTTTCTCCCTCCCTCCCTCCCTCCCTCCCTCCCTCCCTCCCTTTTTTTTTTTGTCTTTTTGAGACAGGGTCTCGCTATGCAGTTCAGGCTGGCCTTGAGCTCACTTTGTAGCCCAGGCTGTTCTCAAACTCACAATGATCCTCCTGCCTCAGCCTCCCGAGTGCTGGGGTGCTGGGATTACAGGTGTGAGCCACTATGCCCGGCTAAAGCTATATTTTTCAAAACTAATGAACTTGAGGTTCTTTGACTGAGATCATGCTGAGTCCTTGGGCAGAGGAAAGGGTGGTGGCTCACCCCAGCTGATGGAGCTGTGGGAGACCCCATGGAACAGAGCTGTTGGCCTGAGGGCCCTGTGCTCAGGGTCAGGCTGGGGGAAGAGTGACCCTGTGCCCCAGGATTGTGGAGAGTGCTGGGCACCTTGCCAGGAGCTTCATTTCTGTCTTTGAGAGAGATTCTCAGACCTCTGCTTCAAAAAGACAGAATGTCACATTGCAGGGAGGTGGTGGCAGTGTGAGACTTGGTCTAGGCGTGGGTGAGACTGACTAGAAGAAGGTATTCAGAAGGTCCAGTGGTTTTCCTGGGACGTGAGGGGGTTACAAGTGGTCTCCTCCTAAATTCCATGTTGTCCCCAGAGCTGCCCTGTCCAGCATGGTTGCCACTCCCAGCATGGCGCTGCTCAAATGAGCATTCATCAACATTAAAGCAACCAGTAACGTCAGCTCCTCAGTTGCACCAGCCTTGCTGTGGGGATTCCCGCGCCATCTGTAGCTGGTGGCTCCTGCCCTGAGCAGTGCAGGTGGATTTTCCATGCTCACCGATTCTATAGGGCAGTGCTACGCTGCAGCACTGGTTCCCGGAGTATGGTCCTGGGCCAGCCACAGGGTCACGGCCAGGGAACTGAGTGAGAGAGGTGGAGGTGGGGTGGCCCTCTGCATGCACCGTAGCATCCCCTCCCGGTGATGCCAGAGTGCACCCTGGTTGGGAACCCTCACTGGACTGGGACCCTTGACCAGTGCACAGGGACCACACAGTCTGACAGACAGCAAGGATGGAGCCTGAGTATCCGCCAGCAGTGGAAGGGATAAATAAATCATGCAGTCTTGTTGGAGCAATGAAAATTAATACAGGAATGATCTGCAGCTACATGGAGCGGTGTGCATGTATTTCAGGAGCAGAACGTGGAATTTAGAAAATGTCCTTTATTAATATACGATGTGTCTCAGCCATATTCTTATCTAAAATTTAGAACCTGAGAAAGCCAGCTGTCGCGCAGAGATAGAGAAAGTCAAGGCAGTGATCTCGTGCTGTTTTAGGGTGGTGTTTACCTGCTAGGCTGGGATTTCCTGGGTGTGGCATATGCCAGGTGAGGTCCCCAGGGGGCTTCCTCCTCCCAAACTCTGGATGATGACTAGGAGGGCCTGATTCTGTTGGCCAGCTTGTACCTTCCTATTTCAGTTACTTTATATTAATCTGGCATTTAAACAATGTAATGATACTAAAATATCAGCATGGCTGGTGGTCATCAATTAGGTTTTTCCAAAATGTATAGTACCAAAAATATTAGCTTAAACACCCCAAGATTAGATGACTCTTTCATTCCTGTAACATGAATTGCCCATTTTTGCTCGAATTTTCTATCGTATTTGTTTTTTTCTTTGGGGATATAGAAGGATTGGAAATAAAATGTAGAGCAAAGTTCTCCAAATCAAACCTAAGCAGAGTAGAAATAAGGAGTGACACAACTCAGTTCCCATAATGATGAAAACGGAGTGAGGAAAACAGGTTTAAATTAGCTAAAGAGAGCCATTTCATTGTAGACAAACAATATTAAATGTGTGATTCCAAAGTCCAGAAATGAGAAACCATGAAGCCAAAATCTGAGTCGATTACAGTTGTAAGGAGAACTTTAATCCTTTCCTGTCACAGTGTAAATAAACTATCACATGAAAAAAATGGCCAAGGAACCACATGATAACAGTTTTTATGGCAAAATTAATATTCGTTCACTAGGAATCCAGAGTGAGGTGAGTGTGCCTTCCAGAGCACGCAGGCCTGCTGTGTGACCGCACGCCCCTGGAGGCTCTCAGCACACCAGCGCCCTCCAGAAGAGGGTGGAGTGAGTCAGATGGCTGAGCGAGCCTGGCGTCAGCGTGTATGTCCTGAGCATGGTATCTGTGCCTCTGCGAGTCTCAAGAGGGCCACAGGACACATGAGGAGGGTTGGTCATTGTTCCTTTTACTATACACCAAAGTTGGAGCCCCTCCCCAAGCGAGGGGCTCTTAGATTAGCTTGGTATTATGTCACAACTACCCGTGAATCTGTGATTTCCTCAAATTAAATTAAAATATCAAGGCCCACCGCTTCCTGTCTGCAGGAGTAGCACATGTGCAGTCACATGTGCACAGGTGGTGAAGATGCCTCATGTCACACGCAAGGTGGGCACGGCGCTGCGAGGAGAGCTTGGCACTGCTGTGGTCCCCGGTCAGAACGCACATGGGAGGGCGGGGCATGCTCACCAGAAAGTAGCACCAGCTTTTCTTTACGGTTCCCAGAACCACTCCAGAGATGAGCGAGGTAGGCTGTACGGTATCCTGTCCGTGGCCTGGTCACTGTAGCACTGCTTCTAACAGCACAGCCATGCCCCTTCCAGTACACGAGAGCCCACTGGAGCCCCGCGGGGGACAGCGGGAGCCCGTGCGGTGTCACTTCTGGGAGAAGCAAGCAGGCGCAGCATGTGGGTTTCCATCCCTCTCCTGTTGGCTGGCAGTGTGGACACACTCGTGAGCACATGTGTGCAAACTCCTGATCCTGTTTCCTTATTCTACAGATCACACAAAACCAAAAATCGATGAAACCAATAATAATCCAGAAACCAGTGGGAGCTTCCATTTACAAGAGAAGCCCGGGTCCCAGTGCCAGGGGTGGGGTATAGCTTAGTTCTCCCAGTGTGCCTTGCTTTACAGTTTTTACTTTGGGGTCAGATATTGCTTTATATAGTTATTAAACAAATTAGCAAATTTAGGAAGCTATCCTTAAAGGCAAGAATAAAATTAAATTAAAAAAACCTAAACTGTATATCAAGTTTAATGACCTGAAGAAAAATTTCTTCAGATTTTGAAGCAATTTGAATATACAGTACCAGTAGAATATATGTTAAGCACAAATATTGCAAAAAAAAATACCATTAGATAGATTTTTAGTTATAATGTGAGTGGTGTTTGGAACCATTTATGTACACGTACTGCAATATTTACACGTGTACACTAAGATGAAGCAAATAAATTATTATGATAGTGCTGTGGGAGCTAAGATTTTTCAAAATCAAAGAGTAGAGAGACTCAAGCATAAAATCAGAGAAGTAAAACCCCTGTTGTCTTAAATGTGAATTAGGACTCAGTTTGAACTTACAGTGTGTTTTCCCCTTTAGAAGTAGTTATCTGTGCTCCCTGGAGCCACTGGAAGTTCCTGGGTGCGGAGTCCCTGCTCTCCCTCCACTGTGTCCCATGGGTGTAAGGACCTCCTGAGGAGGCTTGGGTTCCAGGGAGTCTTGGGTCACGCTGGGAATGTGCACCCTCTCCTAGCTCCTGGGCTCCTGTCAGTAGCCCAATTTCTTTGTTTCTCTTGTGTTGTTTTGAATTTTTATTTTTACTAGTCCATGTCTGCTGTGCACAGTAGTTACGTTTATCATGGGGAGTTGGCGTATGGACCCAACATGTCTTGGTTGTTTTGTTGTCCCCTCTCCTCCCTCCCTGCTCCTTGGATCTCTTGATCCTCTTCTCATTTGCAAAAGCCTTATTTTCAGAGTCAGGCATGGTGGCTCACACCTGTAGCAATCCTAGCATTTGAGAGGCTGAGGCAGGAGGATCGTTGCAAGTTCGAGACCGGCCTGGGCTACGAAGTGAGCTCAAGGTCAGCCTGAACTGCAGAGTGAGACTCTGTCTCAAAAAGCACCCCCTCTAAAAAAAAAGCTCTATTTTGAGTTCTTTTTCTTTCATTCCCTTTCCTTGGCCTCCCTGCCCCTCTCCATCTTGGCCCCCTTACCACTTGAGAATGGTCCTCCTACCTCTGTTATCTTTTATTTTGCTCTTTATTTATAATTTGGGTTTCTTACATAAGAGAAACCATGCGATATTTAAGCTTTTGTGTCTTTTATTTCACTTTATATTGGGGTCTCAAGGTGCATCCATTTTCCTATAAATGACTCAAATTTATCCTTCTTTATGGCAGAGAAGTAATCCATTGTGCATAAATACTACATTCTCTTTATCCATTCATCTGTTGATGGGCCCATAGGTCAGTTTCAATATTTAGCTGTTATACATTGTGTGATTATACACACGGCTTTGCATGGGTCACTTAATATGATGACTGTCACTCCTTCAGGAAGATGCCTAGAAAAACAGTCAAGTGGATCAAATGGAATTCTACTTTTAGTGTTTTGCAGACTCTACAAAGCGAATCCCAGAGTGACCGTACTGTTGCCTCCCACCGGCAGTGGGGAAGGGCTCCGTTTTCCTGGCAGCCTCCCCAATGTCTGCTGCTTGCTTTCTCGATGATGGCCGTGCTTCCTAGAGTAAGGTGGAACTTCAGTGTTGTTTCAGTTACATTCCTCCAGTGGCCAGTGAGGCTGAGCACTTTTTCATGTGTTTGCCAGCCATTTGGATTTCTGAAAAGTGTGCATTTGGTTGCCTGTTTTTGATTGGCTCTTTTATTTTGGAGGGAATCTAATCTTTTGAGTTCTTTGTATATTCTAAGTGTTGGTCCTTTGAGAAACAGCTGGCAGAATTGTTTTCTGTTCTGTGAGTAGTCTTCTCATTTGTTCATTGTTTCCTTTGCTCTGCAGAAACTTTTTAATTTATGCGATCCCATTTTTGGCGTCTTGGTGTTTCTTGTGCCATTGGGGTTCTGTTTAGAAAGTCCTTGCCTGTGCCTGTGCCTGTGCCTGTGTCTTCAGAGTTTCATTCACTCTATCTTCCAGCAGATTAAGTGTTTCTAGTTTAACATTTACATCTTTGATCCATTTTGATTTTCGTTTCCTGCGTGTTGAGAGATAAGGGTCTAGATTCACTCTACTGCCTGTAGATCACCAGCTTTCCTGGCACCGTGTGTTACACGGGCTGTCTTTCCTCCAGCGTGTTTTTGGACCTGTTGTGAAAGATCAAATAGCTGAATGTGCCCGGGGTTGTTTCCACATTCTGTGTTCTGTTCAGTTGATCAATGTGTCTGTTTTTGTGCCAGATTTAAAGCCCCAGTTCCCAGGGGCATTGGTGAGAACTTTGATGGCAGTTTATTGGGACTTAGCAAACTTGTGGAGCCTGTAAGTTACTAATTTCTAAGTAGAGCCCCCACTGATTCACCGTAAAAGATTGCTAAGGCCCCAGCTTGTGAACAAAAGGAAACAGTCAAAAAGTGCCTTGCTTCCCTGGTAAGCAGACCGTCGAGGCAAAGGCGCACCTTGGAGAAACGTGGTGTCAGTGCGGAGGGAATGAAAGCCGTGGGGACCGGGGCGCAGACCCGGGGATTGTTTCCTTGTGCCTGTTTCTCCCGACATAGCTGCAGAGATGAAAACCGCAACTCATTGAATTTGATTGGCTGTGACCTCTGTCATTTAACCAGTTGGAATGTGCTCAGACATGGACAGACACATGCCAATAAGGATCTGGCGAAAGATAATACAGATTGGCACCGAGATAATAGATCAGTCACTTTGAAGTTGGCTGGATGAACAATAGGCTCATCTCTGGAATTTGGCTGCACGATGAAAGGTGATTTACAGTTCTCATTACTAACCTGTTCCCCTAACGGGGTGACGGTGTGAATTAATTCTAAGGGCCTCGCTCTGCCTTCCTGGTGGGTAGTCGTGTCACGCAGTGGCCCAGTGATGAATATTTCACGGCAATCCTAGCGAAGCTTTTGCTCATGCAGCTGAAGTCGATGTACTTGAGTCTGAGCAAAGATCAGAAAACAATAGCTGTCAGGCGAGGGGCCTCAGAAACACATCTCCATAAACACAGGCACATGGGAAAATCTGATGCCAGAAACCTGCTTGTTTCTCTGTTTGTCCCTTTGTTTTTTGGCAAAAATTATTTGGAAAGTTTAGTGATGCAATTAAAGGTCAAAATTGTTCCTTTTACCACAATTTTCTCTGCTATAAAAAACAGAAAATTGTTTCTGTACTTTATGTCTTATGGTTTGAAAAGCATATGTTGTATGTAAGTAGTTTGCATTTGGTTAACCTCTTGACGGGTTGAACTTGCATTTTGTCATTTCATAAACCAAACGCAATCTGCTGCAGAGCCAGCCACATAGTACTAAGAAAAAATTACAGGGTCCTAAAGTGCCCAGATTGACCTCTGCCTGCCGTCCAGAATGGGTGGAGAGAGAACTCTTCTCCCTGAGGTCATTCACTCTTTCAGCTGTTCTCCAAAACCAAGGCTGTGGCACATAGAGGACCAGGCAGCTCCTGCGACAGAGTGTCCCCACAGTCCTCACGGCCAGGCAGAGGGCCAAGCAGGGCCACAGAGGCTGGGGGACAGCAGCAGGCTGGAGGCCGACCTTGTCCTGTGTGCCCCAGCTGGGTCTGCAGACCCTCCAGATAGACAGGTTGGCTGGTAACCAGAAAAACCATGTCATTTTTTAATCTTTTGCATTACTTGGAATTGAACTCAGGACCTTGTGCTTGCCAGGCAGGCACTTATCCACTGTCCTAAGTTTTTTAATCTTATGCAAATTTTATTGTTCTCTAAAAATGAACCACCTACAGCAATGGTGGCAGAACCTGTGACTCCCACCTGACTGTGTTTTTCTTAAGGTTTGCCATCATTGACCTGCAGTGACTTCAAAGTTTAAAGAGGTGCATACAAGTGTAGACTTGATTGAATTAACTTCCTGTTATTGGGTAGAGAAAAGCCTGCAGTGTTCACATATGTGAACGTGAGACTTGTGCCTGTGTGAGGAGCTCTGAGGACCCACGACAGTGACTTCCGGTTTGCAGAGGCACCATGTTGCAGGGCACATGCCCAGGGCTCCTGACCCCCTGCCCGCCCTGCCTTTGGCCGGGACACACAGTGGTTCTCCAGCCCTTACCCTGGAAGCACTTCACCGAAGGAATCGGATATAGCGGTAGGGTGAGGGATCCATAAACTTAGGGCATATCTACTGTGAATGTCAAGGATTTATTTATTTTACTCAAAAATTATATAAGGAGTTTCAAAAGACTCTCATCCTTTTTTTTTTTTTTTTAAATCCTTCAATCTAGCATCCTCCATGACAGGGAAAAGTAAAATTAAAGGTGCCAGAAAATTATACATGTTATATAAAATTAAGGGGATTGAAGTCCAAACAATGAGAAAGTATAGTTTTAAGAAAATGTTCATGTCTCTGGGGTCCTGTTTAGAGACAGTTCCACCTGTAAGGTGTCTACCGTCTTACAGATTCTCTGTCAGTGAGCAGCAGAGAAGGACGTAGGATAAATTTGAGCAATATCCAAAAAGAGATTTATTGTATTTGCTTTATACTTTTTTCAGAATGCCTCAAATTCTTTTCTACTTGAAAACAGGAGCGTTCAAGAAACACAAATGCGTGAAAGGGTCTCCCGAGGCTCGGAGCTGGTGCTGTCAAATCCTTACGGTCCTCACTGGCTGTGTGCTGCGCCTAGGCTGACACATACCTGTGCGTTCTTTATTCTTTTTTGGAGAGAGAGAAAGGCTCCTCATTTTTATTTCGGGAGGCAAGGGAGCCTTGGGGACACTTCTTGGGGCTCCGGCGTGGGTGGGAGCGGGGCTGTGGCGAGTGGGTCCCCGGCTGTGCACGCCGGCCTTCCTGCTGGGCGTGAGTGCTGAGTCTCTTCCATCTGTGCACGCGTGCTCTCCTCTGCTCTCCGAGGCCGGGGCTGGTCCCCTGCTGTGCTCGTGAGGCTGCATGTTCCCCGCAAGGGAGGCAGAGATCACAGAAGCCTCTCCTGAGCTCCCACAGACCTGTCCTTTTCCTCTTCATTCGGGTCAGTGTTCGCCTTTGTCACCAAGGGGTGGGGTGAACGCCCTCTTTCAAATTAAGATCATCAGCCTGGCTCAGTCTGACAGATTCCTGCCATTTAGCAGGGGATGGGGGAGGTTTTTTGATCCTCCTTTTTGTTCCCTTTATACGTTTATGTAGATTAAATTCCCTTCTGTTAGCTTTTGCTTCTTACCTGCGCCTCTCTGTGCTTACTTTTTTTCAGCTTCGGATTCTAAAATGATTTCTTTCATTTTGGTAAACTTTGCTGGGTGACCCAGTCCTGGCGATGTTAATTTTGTCCTTGTTCCTTTGACAAGCTTTTTCCCTTTGTTTTTGGTACCTGCCTGTTTATTACAGGGTCTGCGTATCTAATTCCTTCCATTTCAAAAATCCGCCCTTCCACATGTCTGATTTCAAGAGTATCCAAGGTTTCGAACCAACTTACCCTCTGAAAGATCAGTTTCTTGAAGCGGAACTTGCGGTAAACCCCGCACAAATCCCTGAGGCTGTCATCATTATTGGAATCTATTCCTGGAGAGATGTAGCTCCTGGTTCTGAGCAGTAGCTTCTGTTTGTTTCGAAAGGAACTCAGTGCTCTGTGTGTGTGTGTGTGTGTGTGTGTGTTTAGCTACAGGTCTGTGTATATACATGCTGGGAATGGAACCCAGGGCCTCACACATGCTGGGCAAGTGCTGTACCACTAGGCTGGAACCAACCAGTGTCCTCTGGGGGCCCATGCTTGGCCTGTAGTCCTGGTCGTCCTCAGTGCCCCCGCTACTGCTGCAGGCCTTGGAAGCAGGGTCCTGTCCCCCCACCCCGTGTCTGGGTGGGCAGCAGGAGCATGAATTAAATTAGCCTTGGGCTTTGTAAGACAACGTGCGAGCCTGCCAGGATCTGCTTAAAGACTCGCAGCTGTCATCTTTTCCAGAGCTGGAACACAGCACCCCACTTTGCACATGCCCGCAGAGTGCCTGGCAGGGGGATTCAGAGCCTTGCCCCAGCAGACCTGTTGCCAGTCGTGGGTCAGAGCTGCTGTTTTCTTAATTAGTGATTAACGCGGCAGTGTTGGGATGATCTGAAGCAGAAATGTTCTTTTTTGTTGGGTTAATCAGAACCATGTTCATCACCTGTCAGAAGGTGCCCTGGCTCACTGACTGGGCAGTGCCGACTCTGCAGCCTGACCGTGGGAGGAAATTGGGGCTGTGCCCACCCCCGAAGCGGGGACTGGGCAGGCCTGGGGTAGCTACCTGGGCCTCAGAAGCCTGTTGCTGCCCTTTCCTGGCCAAGGTGGCCTCCCTCTGGCCTGCCCTCCCCTCATAGCCCACATGTGCTTGGCCTTGGGGGTCTGAGAGGCGCAGAATGGTGTTCTTGGGCCTGGTCTCTGAAGACTGCAGCAGAAAGAGAAGCAACAGCTAGCCGGCTGCAGGCGGCCAGCCAGCGCGGACCTCATGCTCTGTACTGGGCCCTCCCAGGCCTCCAGTACCCTCTTCCTCCGCAAAATGGTCGGCAGGCAGCCTGGGAAGCAGGGAGATCTTGAGTAGCCTAGGAGACTGTGACTGAGCAGCCTTCACCCAGAGCCCCCCAGGGGCTGCTAGAAGTCACAGCCTCCGCTACAGGGGCTCCTGAGTAGCTTGAAATGACCAGTTTACTCTGCTAACTGCACCCGTCGGGGGGCTTCAGTATCCCAAGCAGATGCAGGCTGTGGGCTGCACTTGTGATGTCCAGGACTGGTCTGTGGTCTTGGCTCTGGCCCCGGCCCTGTCCTTGTCCTCTACTGATGCCCCTGGCCTGGAGTGATGACAGTTGTCTGAGTTATGCGTCATCCAGACAAAGCCCATTTATGATATGGGTTTGTATTTATCACGTTGCTGTTTTAATAGAATTTACCAAGTCATGTAAGACAGATAATCCACTTAGAGCGGTGAACTCATCTTTCCAAGGCCCTGTGGCTGTGGAAGTGTGGGTGAACTGGAGGCAGGTGGGGGGTTGCAGAAGCCCAGCTTTCTCCCAGGAGCTGGGGGAGGCCCAGGCTGAGGCTGACACACATGAGCTTCTGCTGAAATAAAAGGCTGTTAAGCAAATGAAGAGTGTAAACAGGATTCCTTGGGAACCCTCTTTCTAGAAATTCCCAGAGTGCTCCTAGAGACCTCCCCGTCAGTGTTTGCAATGCTAATCACTGATCTAGCGTCTTCAGGGCTGGAGCCCTTAGGGAAGAGGCCAGTTCTGTGTGTTGTTTAGGTCACCTTCAGTATCAGAGTGCTGCCTCCCCTAATGCTGCCTGTCACCTCCTATACGCTGCCCTGCCTGAGTGAATTTCACTGGTCTCTGATCCTGTCCTGTTGGCTCAGGGCGGGAACTGCAAAGAAGAGGTCCAGGAGACTCCAGAGCTAGTGGGAGAGGACATGTGACCACTGAGAGTGTGACCAGGGCAGCTGGCTGCCTGGGGGAAAAGGGAGGACTCTAAATGGTTAGAGGAAATCATCCCTGCTGCTCAGGGGAAAAGGAAAGGAGGGGAGTTGGGTGCCTGGCACTGTCTCCTAGGGGTTTCTCCTCCAACCTGAAATGCAGCCGATGGGGAGCTAGGAGCCTGCCTACCACGAGGAGGGAGCCATCCTGGTGACGCAGAGGTGGCAGCCAGCAGGGCTTGCTGGGGGGAGGCCTTAGCAGCTCTTCAACTGTGTTTCCCACAGAGGTTTTAAACGTTGTCAGTCATGCACAGCGCTGATCTCGCTGTGCCTCGCACGTCAGACCTATGCTATAAAGCTAGAGTAGTGGTTTATTTTCTGGTTTCAAAAGAAATGCATTGATTAAAAAAGGAAAAGAAAAGTACAGATGCTTCTGTATCTGGTGATGTGTGGGACTTGGTGTTCCCCAGGCCATTCTGTCATAGGATATACCCAAAGGTGTTGGGGTAACCACAGATGGAACCACAAAGGAGAGAACTATCGGAGATCAGATTCCTGGAGACAACGCTGGGGCTGTGTGGTTTCAAGGCTGGCATCTACTGGCATCTATCAGAGCCCTTCTCAGGCCTGGGCCCTCTGTTTGACGACCCAGGCAGGGGTCAGGGTCTGGAGGCTGTCAGAGAGGGCAGTGCCAGTGTTTGCCTTTCTTGTCTTGGTCATGAAAGTTAAAGAGAAAGGGAACCCCCCACCCCAATACACACACAGCATCTCCAGCCGCAGTCCTGTGCTCACTTGGTTCGTTCCTGATTTGGTCTGAAAAGTTGGAGTTGAAAATGTGGTTTGAAGTAGTCTCAGGATGACAGTACCTTAGGCTCTGGCGGTCCCCTAAGGCTCTGGCGGTCCCCTAGCCTCTGACGGTCTCCTAGGCTCTGAGGGGACCCTTGGCTCTGTTGGTCCTCTAGGCTCTGGTGGTCCCCTAGGCTCTGATGGTCCCCTAGGCTCTGGCTGTCCCCTAGGCTCTGATGGTCCCCTAGGCTCTGGCGGTCCCCTAGGCTCTGACGGTCCCCTAGGCTCTGGCGGTCCCCTAGGCTCTG
>PVLA01011372.1:0-53767 GCA_004027455.1 Hydrochoerus hydrochaeris
TATGAGTAGAGTAATAAAAGAAATGCTCTCAGGAAGCATCTCTCAGGAAGATACAGATGGAAGAAGGGAGGAACACAAAAAAAGGAGAGAAACATTCGATAAAGAATATAAAGAAAATATAGAATACATGAAGCAGATTCAAAGAGACTACCAGGAAATTAAAAACTCCATTGAAAGCTGGCAAAACTCCTTAAAAGAACCTAAGGATAGACTATCAAAACTTGAAGACAAGTTTGCAATCTGTGATCATGAAAAGAAAGATCTCTTAAAAATAACAAGGACTAGGCAGAAACAATACAAAGGCTAGAAGATGACAAGAGAATATACAATTTAAGAATAAGAAATGTGAATGAAGAAGCAGGATTACAAACAGGTGAATTACAAAGGCTATTCACAGAAATAATTAAGGAAAACTACCCAAGCAAGGGAAAAGAAAATGACATTTGGTTATGTGAGGCATACAGAACTCCAGCCACCTGCAACCAAAACAGATCTACACCCAGACATATAATAATCGAGATACCAGAAATTCATTATAAAAACAGAATATTAAAAGCTGTCAGAGAAAAGAAATAGATTACCTATAAAGGTAAGCCCATCAGGATCATGGCTGACTTCTCGACACAGACCATCAGATTAAGAAGAGCTTGAAGTAAAGTATTCCAAGCCCTGATAGAAAATAACCTCCAGCCCAGATTGATGTACCCTGCAAAAATTGTCACTAGAAATTAATGGAGAAACAAGATGCTTCCATGACAAAGAAGAACTGGGGGAGTTTGTGACCACCAATCCAACCCTACAGAGAATACTGAAGCACATTCTAGAGAGAGAGAAAAAAAAAATACCAGGATTTTAGGAACAGTGGCAGAAAGGCCTCAATGAGTGGGGCAGGCAGTAGAATGAAGGAGAAAAGTAGACAATCAAAGGCAGAAAAATAGCATAGCAGAAATGATGTAGAAAAGGATAACTAGAATCTCTAACATAGATGGCCTTGATACACCATATTGTTAATAGTGTACCAGGATTTAAAACCCACATTACTCACACTACTTTGCTTAGATGTATTATATTCTGTTCCAGTCATTCTACCTGTACTAGATTTGAGGGTACAGACAGTTATCCTGAAAATAACAGGATATAGTACGGTAATCATTCTTAATTTCCTATTAACTTAATCTAAAGCTCTATAAAACCTACACTGTTTTACCATGACTGATTGTAATCGAATCTGGTTTGCTAGATCGCTGTTTTGTATTGATAGATTTTATTCAAAGCTGTTATGATTGATAGTATCAAGTCTGAGAGTATAGGCAACTGCACTGAAGATGACAAGATTCACTAGAATATCCACTCTGGTTTGATTATTACCTGCCTTTGAAGTTTTATACTATCTACAATGTTTTATTTTTACTAATATTTTTATGTACTGCTATATTCAATCATACTGCTATATTCATTTATGCCTGATGATATAGACAGTTCTATTGAAGATAATAAAAAACAACACAGCAATCATTGTAGATCACCTTGTACTGTGGTTTTATATGACTTTTTGGTTTCATGTTTTTATAGGAATTTGTTTTGTTTTGTCTTGCTATGTTTTATTTTTCCCTCTAATACAGAAAGGATAGAAATACATGTAGAGACTCATGCATGCATAGCTGTTTACACTCTCACTGTTTGAATATCTACTTTGTATGCTTTAATTTTGTCACTTGAGCAACTATTTCTAAGAGGACAATATGTAATTTTATCAAATAGTGATTTCTTATTGTTTATCTTTTTTTGGAAATTCTGTATTATCTCTGCCCTTTACATGCTTTTGTTTCTCTTTAAATAAAAAAAATCCATTAAAAAATTTTACCCCTTTTAAAATAAAAAAAAACAGCAATGTAAGACAAATTTAAAACAAGAGAGAGAAAAAAAACACCAAGTCGTTGGGATTAAAGGCATACACCACAATGCCAAGCTTTCCTCCACACTTTTAAAAAGAAAATTTTTTCAAGGATTTACGTAAAATTTCTTATATATCATGGTCACATGGCCATCTTACCTGTAGAAAAGATTATATACTGACTGAACAGAAATGTACCCAGAAAAATCCCAAAGTTCTTTTGCTAAAAAAAGAAAGACTGGAAATTGGGAGATAAGCCGCCAGTTGTACTCCAACAGGCATTTTTAATTTTTAGTACAATGTTTTCCCTTTGTTTCATATTATCTCTTATTCATTAAATGATACAGTTATCTAAGTCTCTAGGTCTGACACTTTTTCAAAAGACTCAGACAGGGGTCTTTATTCCTGCTGAATAATTGTAATGAAAGCTACGTTTACCAGGTGTGGTAGCACAGTGGGAGGCTGAGGCAGGAGAATCACACACAAAAAAAGAAAATCTATATTCTTATCCTGTGCCAGTTTTTTCAATACTACTCCTGATTGGGTCATCTTATTTGTAAGTCTATATATGAATCATTTGTTGGCTATGTACATTGCAAGTCTTTTAATCTGAACTTTAACTTTTAAATTTATTTATAATATTTCCATCTGTATAGAAATTATCATCTATTTCCTTTATGGTTTATGTGTTAAGAATTTCTTCTTGGGCTGGGGATATAACTGCATGATAGAATGCTTGCTTAGTATGTGCAAAGCTCTGGATTTTATCCCCAGCACTATAAAATAAAAAAATGAAAGAAGAAAAGAAATTCTTTGTAGATGAGTAGTATTGGCCATGTATTATTAGTTGTTGAAGCTGAGTGATGGTATCAGATTTATTTATTATACCAGTTTCTGCTTTTGTGTATGGTTGAACTTTTCCATGATAAAACAATTTTAATTATAAGAATACCATTGAATCCATTTCTAATATGCTTAAAGATTTATTGTATAGATAGTCAGTTGCCCTAATAATACACCAAAACTTATAATTTGGTGAAGTCTAAAGGTTTCTCTTTTTGTGGGGGTAAGACAGGGTCTCACTGTGTAATTCTGCTGACCTTGAACTTTCTGTGTAGTCCAGGCTAGCCTCAAACTCATGGTGATCCTCTTTCCTCAACCTGTCATGTGCTGGGATTACAGGCATGGACCACCACACCCAGCTCAAGGGTTACTTTTATCTCTGTACAGAATCTTTTATTTAAAATCATTTGTTGTTAGGTTGAGATACTACCAAGAACTATTACAGTTTTACATAGAAAAAACTACCTACATTTTTTTTCTTCTGAAAGTTTTAATTTTACTATATATATTTGCATCTCTGTTCCATCTGGAATTGTTTTTGTAAATTGGATTTTCCTATACAGCATGTAGGTCAGTTCTTTTAGTTCTCTATTATATTCTTCTGATTCAGTTTGCAGGTCAGTGCCACTATTCTGATTCGTAAGTCCTTAAAATTAGTAGAGAAGAATTCCCCACTGTCTTCATATTTTACAAAAACATCTTGGCTCTTCCCAGCCCTTTTTCCACATGAAATCAAATTTTCAAACAACAAAAATCAGTGTAGGAATTTTGTTTGTAATTGTTCTGAATTCAAAAGTTAATTTGGAGAGAATTACTGTATTTACAAAATTCAATCTATCTGTGAACATGATACCATATCATATTATTCAGGGACTCTTTTATGCCTCCCCCCACCTCCATTTTTTTTCTTTTTTTCTTTTTTTTTAGACAAGGTCTCACTGTGTAGTCTAAACTGACCTTAAACTCACTACATAAGGACTAGAGATTTGGCTCAGTGGTATAAGCACTTGTCTGGCAAGTGTGAGGTTATAAGTTTGATTCTTGATACCAAAAACAAACAAAACAAAACAAAACATAAAAAAAGAAAACACCTCACTCTATGGCCCAGGCTGGCTTTAAACTTGCAACAATCTTCCTGCCTCAGCCTTCCGAGTACAGGCATAGAATTATAAAACTACACCACCACACCTGGCTGTCTTTTATGCATTTTAAGGATGTTTTATAATCTCCTATGAAACTATTATAGTTTTTATTTCTAATTTCAATGTTATGTTTTCTAGTTAACTGGTAATAATGTGAACATAAATGTTTCTTTCTTTTTTTTGATCTTATATCTACCAATTTTAATGAATTGTCCCATCATTTCTGAATTTGTGGCCATAATAACAGAAATCCTTATTTTGTTTCTGACTTTAATAGCACCCCTTTAAAGTTGCTTTTTTTTGTTTTTTCTTTTAGTCTTTTTGAGACAGGGTCTCGCTAAGCAGTTCAGGCTGGCCTTGGGCTCACTTTGTAGCCCAGGCTGGTCTCAAACTTGCAAACGATTCTCTTGCCTCAGCCTCCCAAGTGCTGGGATTACAGGAGTGTGCCACCATGCCTGGTTTAAAATTGCATTTTAGATTTGATATTTGCCATAGTTTCTCTTTCTTTGGGTTTGGTTTGGGTGTGTGTTTGTTTGTTTGTTTGTTTGTGACAGGGTCTCACTACACAGTTTAGGCTGGCCTAGAGCTCACTTTATAGCTCAGGCTGGTTTTGAATTTGCAACAATCCTTCTGCCTCAGCCTCCCAAATGCTGGGATTACAGGCGTGAGCCACAACACCCCTGGCTGGTTTGGTTTTTTGAGGATCTCACAATGTAGTCCAGGCTGGCCTAGTAATGCTCCTGCCTTATAAATGCTGAAATTATAGGTATGTAGCACCTTTCCTGGCCTGCCATAGATTTTTGGTAAACATCTTAGATAAATGGGGTTCTCTTCTATTCCTAGTGTGCAGAGGTTGTTTTATTGGTTGGTTTGTTTGTAGTTCTTCATACTTCTCTGCATCCACACTGAATGCTACTAACCACATTGAGCACTTGAAACAGACTGGAACCCTATAGAAATATAATATATTCCAATTTTCCATTTTAAGCTAGGCATAGTTTAAAATCCCACACCTAATTCCAGCACTTGGAAGGCTGAAGCAGGAGGATCTCCACAAGTTTGAAGCCAGTTTAGACTACATAGTGAATTTAAGGCCCATCTGAACTATATAGTGAGACCCTGTTTCAAACAAAACAAAACAGAAGTGTGCAGTTCAGTGGCATGAACTGCATTCACATCATTATTCAACAATCACCATTCTCCACCTCTGGAATTTTTTAACATTCCAAAGAGAAATCTTCACCCATTTAACTGTAACTCTCTATTCACCTCACTCCCCAATCCCTGCTTATTTTTGTTCTGCTTTCTGTTTCTATGAATTTTCCTCATCTAAGTGCCTCATGTAAGTGGAATCATTTAGTATATGTCCTTTTGTGTCTTGCTTTTTTTTGTCTTAACATGTTTTCAAGATTGCTCCATGTTTCAGCATTTATGAGAGTTTTATTACTACACACACACATTTTGTTTCTCCATCAATTCATAGACACATGGGTTGTTTTCATTTTTTGGCCATTGTAAATAATGCTGCTGTGAATATTGATGTATCAGGGTCTTCTTTTAGCTCTTTTAGATGTGTACCTAAAAGTAGAACTGCTGAATTACATTGTAATTCTACATTTAACTTTGTGAGGAACCATCAAGTTCTTTTTGCAGAAGCTATTATTTCACATTTCTAATAGCAGTGTACAAGTATTAAGTTTTTCCACATTTTCATCAAAACTCAGTATTGTATGTAATACTGTTCACCCTAATGAATGTGAAATAATATATCATTGTGGTTTTGATTTGCATTTTTCCTAATGACTACAAATATGAGTATAGGAGCCAGGGATATAGCTCAGCAGCACAGCTGGCAAGCAGGAGATCATAAGTTCGATTCCGGGTACAAAAAAAAAAAAGATACCAAGTATATTCTTATGCACGTATTGGCCATTTGCCTATTTTCATCAGATAAATGTCCTTTCTTGTCCTCTGTCCCATTATTGTATTTTGTTTTGATTTTTATTTTTTTACCTTTTTTCCCCCCTTTTTTGTGGTACTGGAGATCGAACCCAAGAAAAATTGAACTACATCTACAACTATCTTAATAACTTTCTCATTGCTAGGACAAAGTATCTGACACAAGTTAAAAGATGACAGGTTTATTTTAGCTCATAGAGAGATTTCAATCCATAGTCAGCTGGTTCCAAGGCAGGGAGGCATGGCAGAGGAGAAATAGTCCATGGCATGGCAAACAGAAAGCAGCAAGCTTCCTTCTTCTTTCCCTTTTTATTCTATCCAGGCTATAAACCTATTGGTTGGTACCACCAATGCCCAGTATGGGTCTTCCCTCTTCAGTAAATCCATCATCCACACCCAGAACTATACTAAACCAAATAGTGGACTAATCCAGTGTCACACACTCATGATCCAGTATCACAAACCCAGGATTCAGTCACCTCCCCAAAGCCCCCATCTATTAGCACATGAAGTTTTAGAAGAAGATCTAGATATAAGCCATAACACCAACCCTTTTTATTTTGAGAAAGGGTCTTTCTGAGTTGCTTAGACTAACCTTGAATTTGAGGTCAGAGAAAGATCTGGAAATAATGTTGGGGCTAAAGGATGTGTGACTGCTAAAGAAATTAGCACATTTAATAAGAAACCAAATACTTTGTATAGGAACAAGAAGAAAGATACCTTGAGGACATCTCAGGAGTCAGTAAGTCCCTACCTATTGCAGGCTCAAGAGTACAGTTGTATCAACTTTTGTTTTGTTTTGTTTCGTTTCCTTTTTTAGAAGAGAGTCCTGGGATCCCCTGCTTGAAAAACAGAATGGATTCCCTAGGGTTCATTTTATCATGCCCAGCCATCCAGGCACTTAAAGGCTGCTGCAGCCTTGGTTCAAGGGTTTCCTGGCTACTGCTTCTACTCACAGTGGACCTTGGCATCATACACATCATGCAGATTTACTGACACACGGAATTCAGGAATTGTAGAATCAGGAAAGCTTCTACCCAGATTTCAAAGGAGGGGTTGACAAGACAGATAAGGTCTCCCTGAGAGGGTAGTGCATTAAGCTGAGGGAATGAAGCCCAGGATGTAGAGAATATATCAGGAATGTGAAGAGCTGCTGAAGAAAGCTATAGGTTGTAAGTAGAACCAACTGAAGAATGAAGGCATGGGTGCTACAAACAGCAACACTGTAGGGGTGGGGACATCCATGCCCTTTGGAACTCACATTATACTACCATGTACTCTAGATGCCAGATACAGAACTAGAGGGCTTAACATTTGCCCTCTCGAGTTTCAGTCTTTCTTTGGTCTGATTCTTTTCTGTTCCCCTATTCTTCCCTCTTAGAATGTGAGTATTTACCCTGTGCTATAGTACCTTGGAATTACATAAATTTTCAATTTTTACAGAAGTTTACAGGGCTCAGAATTTTCCTTAAGTCTCAGAAGGAGACTTTTGAACTTTTCAAAAATAGATGACTTTCAGGATGGGATTATTGCAATTCCAGTTATAAGTAAAATAGTTATGTTAGATGGAATTATGAACTTGCTATTGTCTTTATTTGGAGATTATGTGGTTTTATAGGAGATATGCTTGGATATGAAGTTGACAAGGGGTGGATTGTGATCTTTAATCCCGATGCGTCAACTTCATTGCATTAAGAAATGTACAACAACAACAAAAGAAATGCATGACAGATTATTAAAGTTTTGGGGGTTTTTTGTTTGTTTTGTTTATCTTTTTGAGATGGTTTTTGTCTTTTTGAGGTTTGTTTTGTTTTTTTGTCTTTTTGAGATGGTTTCACTATGCAATTCAGGCTGGCCTTGAGCTTACTTGGTAGCCTAGGCATCAAGCCTTGAGCTTACTTGGTAGCCTTGGTATCAAATTTGCAACAATCCTCCTGCCTCAACCTCTGAGCACTGAGATTACAGGTGTGCACCACCATGCCTGGAAGATTACTAAAGCATGGTGGGCTGGGGATTTAGCTCAGCAGCATGAGTCCCTGTCTGGCAAGCTCAAGGTCCTGAGTTCGATCCCCAGTACCAAAAAAAAAAAATTACTAAAGCATGCTCCTGGGTGTGTCTAAGTGGGTCATAGTGATATGACATCAGGTACTATATATGGTCCCTTGCACATGCTTCTCTGGCTCTGTTCTGTTCTGCTTCCCCGCTGTGGTGAACTGAGCAGTACTGCTCCACTGTATCCTTCTACTTTGACCTCCTGCTTTGGAGCCTGACAGCCTTGTACTGAATCTCCTCAAATATGAGCTAAACTAAATCTTTTCTCCTTTAAATTGTGGGTGTTGAATATTATGTTCAGCGACAGTAAGGCTGACTGATACACCTGCCCTCCCCATAACCACTTTATATCAGCTTCTCCTGAAAAGAAACTGGAATGTGTCTTATATTTCAGAAATTGACTATCCCAGCAGCAAGCCAGCTCCCTAAAAATGATTTTTCTACCTTACTACCCCAAAACTACACCCCACCTTTATTCTCACCCCTTTCCTTATGCAAAGATAAATTCTCCATCATAACTTCTGGGTTTTCCCACACTACAGTTGATCTGTAACCACCCCACCAGAAGCCTGTGCTAATGACTTGGGTGTTCAGGTGTCAGATTTTAAAAGTGTCCCAACTGCTCCACCTATACTCCTAGCTCTGCTCTCTCTCCTGGGTTGTGCTGGAATGATATTCCTCTTGGATTTCAGAGTGTGCAGTCTGCCTTGGGTGGAGTCTTAAGCTGTTCTTAGGAGTGCTGGTAATGTCTGGCCTTTGGTGCTGCCAAAGGCAGAAAACTGGCCTCTTCTCAGTTTAAAGTGCATATTTGGATTGTTGGACCAGTGTTAGATGGAGGGTGGGGTGAACAAATACCACTGTCTTCCTACTGTGTTTTCAGGAAATGATTATAAAGCACCCGTAAGCGCAAAGTCGAAAGAATGGAGTGTCCCCCATAAAGACAGCAGATGAACACAACCTTCGTTTGCATGCTCTACCCCTCCCCTGCCCCTTCCACTCTTATTCCTTATTGTTCTGCTCTGCTTAACTTTGGTGCTAGTTTTCAGAGCAAAGAACTTTTGTTACATTATTTCTGTACTATCCTGAAGAACTCACCAGTTGTCTGCTGAACAAGAGCTGAACTTTCTCTGTAGGCAAACTGTGGGCCCCACTTCCCTACCTGCTGTCTTAACAACAAGAATGGGGGTAGGGGATAGAGGTGGGACGGATGGCCGGGGCCAAGATTGAGTCTTTCAGAGTGTGGGGTTTCAGAACTGGTAGTAAAATTGTTTGTAGCCAACTGTCAGTGGAAGGAATCTCATGCCATCAACTCAACTTCACTTGTTCGTTCTAGCTGCCTCTTTCCCTTGTGCAGCCTTCTGCCTGGTATCTTCATGAAGTTCAAACTATATAACTCTTATGAATACTATCTGGAGTTTCCTAAAATGCAAGATTTTGCTGTCTACTACACATTTCCACAGGGTCTGTTCCTTCCCTTGCAGCAGCTGTTCACCACTGACTGAGGTGGCAACTGATCCTGTGTGTGTGGTCAGAGTCAGTGATGAGCCTCCCACCCAGGCCTGGGGAAACCCTCTGCCAGTGTGGTTCATGTGGCAGCAGCCAAACATGCCACAGATGCTTGTACCTTCAGGGCTATGGTATAACAGCCAGCTTTATGTGGTGGCATTGTTTAGTGTTGGTTGACTTGACTTCTCTGTCCCCACCCTATGTGTTTAAGGGGATCTGGCCATTGTCCACTTGGGAAGAAGCTGGCATTTGCAGAAAGTGGCTTCCTGCCATTTGTGTAGAAGCCAGGACCACCTTCAATCTCTACTTCCTAACTCTGTGGCAAAGAAGGGCCCCTCTGCCTCCTGCTGTGGGGTTTCAGGTTGCCTAGGATCAGGATGACGCTATCTGCCAGGTTATCTTCCCAGATAAACATTTATTGTTCACAGGACAAGTTTCAGCTGTTCTGGCTGGTCCCATTGGTGAAATTGTGTAGTTTCTTAAAGCGTTAAGCCAGTATGTGAAACTGTTATCCAGACACAGAACTACTGGAAGCCAACAGGCTCTAAGCAACTGGCCACTTCTGACTCAGCTTCACCATTGCTCCCTCCCTGCCCACTGCCAGAGCCAACTATATATCTCTTGTTCCATCTTGCCCCCTGGGAATTAAAACTGCCTCTGTATTTTCAGCATTTCTTGCCTTTTAGAATTTGGGGCTGGGGATTTAGCTCAGTGGCTTAAGCACCTGCCTGGCAAGCACAAGGTCATGAGTTTAATCCCCTGTACAAAAAAAAAAAAAAAAGAATTTAGAGATATATATGAAACGGGCAGCTAAAGACTTCTTTTAGGAAGCAAAACCATTTTGACACTTCTTTCCTTTACCATGGTTGGGGGAGCCAGTAGTGACATAATTGATTTTCTAACATTTTCTTTTGTAGCAAAGTTAAAAGAATTTTAGAGCCTGGTGTGGTGGTGCATGCCTGTAATCCTAGTACTTGGAAGGGTGAGGCAGGAGGATCATGAGTTTAAATCCAGTCTGGTCTGCATAGTGGGCTCAAGGCCATCCTGCACTACAAAGCAAGACCCTGTCTCAAAAAACAACATAATGAAACAAAACAAAAAAGATTTTTTTGTGTGTGCTGGGGATTGAACTCACGACCTCACTTTTGCCAAGCAGGCACTTATGCCACTGAGCTAAACCCCCAGCCCCAAAAAAGAATTTTATGGTGAGTTCACTTATACCTAACATATATTTTCTGTTGTTTTATTATATTTGCCTTATCATATTATTCTCTTCTCTTTCCATTTATGCATCAGTCTTTTTTTGTTTTCTAGATTTTTGTCTTTAGTATATTTTTTCTTAATCCTTCAGTATACATTTTAGAGCATTTGGTATTTTTTTTTTCTGTTGAGGTAAAATTTACCTCCAGTGAAATGCACAGATCTTATGTGTGGCTTTGCTAATTTCTAACAAATGAATGAACCTAACATAGAAACCTAGCAAAATATCTGTCATTCCACTCCCAGAGACAATCTCTGTTCTGACTTTTTTCTGTTGTAGATTAGATTTGCCTGTTTCAGAACTGTATAAATGGAATCATACAGTACATTTACATTTGTTTTTTTAAGACAGGATCTTGCTATGAAGTTTGGGCTGACCTTGAACTCATAGCAGTCTTCCTGCCTCAGTCTCCCTGGGTGCTAGAGTTATAGGTGTGAGCCATCACAGCTAGATTTTTTTTTTTTTAAATCAAACTCAGGATCTCGAATTTGCCAGGCAGGCGCCATGCCACAAAAATTCTGGTTCCTGGGTTTTTTTCTTTTTTTCCAAATTGAGTCTCACTAATTTGCTCAGACTGGCTTTGTAATACTCCCACTTTACCTGCTTAAATAACTGAGATTTCATGTATGCACTGTTGTGCCTGACCAGTACGTATAATTGAGTAAGGCTTCTTTCAGTTAGCATAGTCTTTTTGCAGTTCTTTCATATTGTTAAATGTACCAATAGTTTGTTCATTTTGACTGCTGAGTAGTATTCCATTTTATGAGTATGTCACTGTTTATTAGTTCTCTACTAATGGATTCTAGGCTTTTTCTGGTTTGGGCTATTCTGAATAAAGTTGCTGTATATGGTTAACAAAAATTTTTGTGGACATAGATTTTTTCTTGAAAAAATTTTCTAGAATTGGAATTACAGAGTCATATGGTAGGTGTACCTTGTTCTTTTTTTTTTTTTTTTTTTTTTTTTCTTTGCACCAGGGATCAAACTCATAACCTTGTGCTTGCCAGGCAGGTGCTTACACCATTGAGCTAAATCCCCGGCTCTAGGCGTACATTCTTTATTAGAGTCTGCTAAACATTTTCCCAAAGCTGATTGTGCTATACTTCATTTTAGTAGTCTGCTTTCCCCAAGTCTTCATTCCAGTGAGTGCATGATGATGTATCATTTTAATTTTGCACTTTCTTGAAGTTTTAATTTTTATGTATTATTATTTTACATATTTCCTTTGTGAAGAATGTGTTCAGATTTTTTTGCTCATTTTCACTTTTTGTTTTTCTTTTTTTTCTTTGTTTTTTCTTATAGTGCTGAGGATCTAACCCAAGACCTTGTGCATATAGGGCAAACACACTTCCACTGCATTACACTCATAGCCCTCTTTTTTTTTTTTTTTTCTTTTTTGGTACTGGGGATCAAACTCACAACTGCACATTTGCAGGGCAGGCACTTATGCCACTGAGCTAAATCCCTGGCTCGCCAAGCCCTTTTTATTTTGAAACATAATCTCAGCAAATTGCCCAGGCTGATCTCAAACTTGTGATCCTCCTGCCTCAGTCTCCCTTATAATGGGGATTGTAAGTATGTGCCATCACATTGGCTTCCCTAATTTCTTTGTGTTGTTTGCTTTCTTATTATTGATTTTTTAATGTATTCTATGTATTTATGTATTATATGTTTTTATTTATTAGTATTTTTGCAGAGATTTTTATAATTATTTCAGTCTATTGCTTTACTTGTTCATTTTCTTAACAATTTTTTTTTTTATTTACTTTGTCTTTGAGACAGAGTCTGTCTATGCAATTCAGGCTGGCCTTGAGCTCACTTTGTAGCCTAGGCTGGCCTCCAAACTCTCAACTATCCTCCTGCCTCAGCTGCCTGAGTGCTGGGATTATAGGCATGTGCCACCACACCTGGTTAACAATGTTTTTTAATGAACAATGCTTTAAAATATCAAATTTATTAGGTTTTTTGTTTGTTTTGGTTATTACTGTGTGAAAGTTAAAAGCTTTATATCATGAAGATATTCTACTGATTTTCCTCTAAAAGCTAAAAGTTTTGGGGCCAAGGATATAGCTCAGCAGCCTAAGCGCCTGCCTGCCAAGCACAAGGTCCAGAGTTCAGGCCCCCCCCAAAAAAAAAAACTAAAAGTTTTTTTTATTTTTAAGGTTATAATCCATTTTGAATTAATTTTGTATGTGGTATAACATAAGATTAAGTCACATTTCTGCAAATAGGTATCTAGTTATAGTAGCACCATTTGTTGAAAAAATATTCCTTGATTCTATTGGATTGCTTTAATGTTTTTGTCAAGGGCCGAAGATTTAGCTCAGTGGGCATGAGCACCTGCCTTGCAAGCACAAGGTTGTGAGTTCAATCCCCATACCAAAAAAAAAAAAAAAAAAAAAGAATCAACTTAAATTTTTGTCAAATATCAGATGAGCATTTAAGAGGAGTACTTCTATACTTTTCATTAATTTATTTAAACAATTCTTATGGCAAACTAGAGTTATAATTGGGAATAAGTTTAATTCTTCAGCAGTTTAGAAAGAATCAACATCTTAACAGTATTCTCCCAGTTTTAAGCTTTCCTTGTTTTTTATTTTTTTGTTTTGTTTTGGTTTGGTTTGGTTTGATTTGGTTTGTTCTGTTTTGTTTTGTAGTACTGGGAATTGAACCCAGGGCATTTGCACTGAGCTACATCCCTGACCCTCTCACTCATTAATTTAAAATTTTGAGATAGTGTCTTACTAAGTTCCCCAGGAAGATTTAAACTTGCAGTCCTTTTGCCTCCATCTCCCAAAGTGCTAGCTTTTGTTGTTTTGTTTTGTTTTGTTCTGTTTTGATACCAGGAATCAAACTCTTGACTTTGTGCTTGCCAGGCAGGCACTGTGCCACTGAGCTATATTCCCAGTCTCTAGCTTTTGTTTTACATGGATCTTCTTTTATTTTATAGCCTTTATCATTAGAAGTCCTAGTTATTGTTAGTTAAGGTTATTCTTAGTTTTTAATGCCGTTATAAATTGAATTCTTCATAAATTTTATTTACCAATCTTTTGCTGATAGAATATGAAAGTATAGTTGACTTTTGTGTAATAGTGTATTCATCAACCCTTAATTAGTTTTTAGTAGAGCTTATTGAAGTAATTTGTTGATTCCTTTAGATTTTTTGTTAAATGATCATGTCATATACGTAGACAACTTTTTTTTTCTATTTTTATGCTTTCAATTTCTTTTTCTTTATTCAAATTTATTTTTCTTCCCTTTTTCTTGCCTTTTGGTTTGGTTTGGCTTGGTCGTTTCAGTTTTGAAGTACTAGAAATCAAATCCAAAGCCTTGAATCAGGCATGTACTCTACCACCAAAAAAGAGTTCAGTATTTCACTATTAAGTATAATATGAATTATAGATGTTTTATTTTGAGACATGGTTTTGCTCCATAATTTAGGCTGGCCTTGAACTCACTAGGTAGCCCAGGCTGGATCTGAACTCATCATCTTTATGCCTCAGCCTCCTGAACGTGGGGATTACACGCTTTTTTTTAAAATCATGAATGTGTTTTTAATTTTGTTATATGCTTTTTTGTACATCTGTTGAAAGGAACATGAGTTTTTATTTTGTTAAAATAATGAATTATACTCAAAGAAGTTTTAAAATAATTTAGACTTTTTTAGAACCATTTGAATTTACATAAAAATTGAACAGAGCTGAACACAGTGGTTTATGCCTGTAATTTCCAGCACTCTAGAGGTGGGGTAAGAGGATCCCCATGAGTTCGAGGCCAGTCTGGACCACATAGTGAATTCAAGGCCAGCCCAAACTACATAACAAGACCCTGCCTCAAAAAACAAACAAAAATTGAGCAGAAAGTTTAGAGGCTTCCTTTATACATCTTCTCTTGCCCCTCAACAATTTACCTTGTTCATATCTTGCTGTACATTTGGTACAACTGACAGATAAATATTAATACTTTTTATAACTAAAATCCATAGCTTGTATTAGGGCTCATTCTCTGTGCTATAAAGTTCTATGGGTTTTGATAAATGTGTGTGTAGTATTTTCACTGCCCTAAAAACGTCCTATTCTCAGCTGCTAGCAATAGCTCATGCCTGTAGTCCCAGCATTTTGGGATGCTGAGGATCACAAGTTCAAACCATCTGGACAGTTGAGCAACCTAGCAAAACTCTGTCTCAAAAAATAAATTTAAAAAATGAAAAGGACTAAGGATGTAGCTCAGATCAAAGGCCCTGAGTTCAGTCCCTGGTACTGGAGGAAAACGAACCATTTCCCTAGTCCCCTGGTTCACATTTGTCATTTATGAATGAAGTTACTATAAATATTGTGTATATATTTTTGTGTGGTTATAAATTTTCAACTCATAAATATCAATAAGATAAATACCAATAAATATAATTGCTACCTTGTATGGTAAAACTACATTTAGCTTTGAAAGAAACAGCTAGGCTAAAACCAGGCATGAGATTACAGGCCATATGTCTGTCATCTCAGCATTTAATAGCTTGAGGCAGGAGAATAACCATAAGTTTGAGGTCAACCTGTTCTACATAGTGAGTTCAAGGCCAGCCTGAGTGAACTACAGTGAGACCTTGTCTCAAAAAAGAAGGAAGGAAGGAAGGAAGGAAGGAAGGAAGGAAGGAAGGAAGGAAAAGAAAGAGAAAAAGAGAAAGAGAAAGAGAGAGAGAGAGAAAGAAAAGAAAGAGAGAGAGAGAAGGAAGGGAGATGGAGAGGGATTCCTGGGCTAGGATTGTGTCTCAGTCCAGAGTGCCTTCTTTAGCATACCCAAGCTGGGTTTCATCTCCAACATCTCTCCGCACCGAAAAAAAGTGTGTGCCTCAAGTTCAAGCATGGTGGCACATACCTGTAGTCCCAGTGAGGGTGAGGTGAAAGGATCACTTGATCCAAGAGTTCAAGACCAGCCTGAATAACATAAAAAGACCATCTGAAAAAGAAAAAGGGAAAATAAATTACCCAAAAGTAACTTTACCTTTATTTATCCTACCAACAATGAATAAGAGTTCCAGCAGGGGATATAGCTCAACATTATAGCACGTGCCTGGCAAGTGCAAGGACCTGAGTTCAATTTCCCAGTACCAAAAAAAAGGAGTTCCTGATGTTCTACATCCTTGTCAACATTTGGTGGTATCTGTAGAGTCTGGATGTTAGCCATTTAATTGATCTGTAGTAGTATTTCATTCCTTTACTTTGTAGTCCCCTATGACTTAAGGTGTTCAACATCATTTTATATCCTTGTTTGCCATTGACACATGCAATTTGATAAGGTGTCTGTATTTTTTGCCTTTTGCATGTGTGTTGCTGGGGACTGAAACCAGGGCTGTATGCATGCTAAGCATATACTCTACTGCAGTGGTACACTCATAGTCTTAGCCATTTTTTAATTGGGCTGCTTATTTTCTTATTACTAAATTTTAAGAGCTGCCAATAAATGTATCAGTGTTAAGTTTACTTGAATAAACTCTATTTGATGGAATAGATTTTTCAGTATTTTGGTTATTTTGACCTCATCAAATGACATAGGAACTGAGTTGGATTATCTTCCTTTTCCTGAAATAGTTTGTATAATTGTTCCATAAATGTTTGGTAGAGTTTGCTGATTAGACCACCTTGACCAAGAGATTCCATATTAGGGCTAAAGCCATATCACTAAATTGCCTGGGCTAATTTTGAATTTTTGGTCCTCTTGCTGATTTCAACCTCTCAGATAGCTGGGATTAAAGATGTGTGCCACTGCTCCCAGTTTCTGCAGGAATTTTTTGATAATTCAGTTAATTTTAAATATATGTATATTGGATGTGGTGGCACATGCCTGTAATCCCAGCACTTGGGAGACTGACGCAGAAGAATTGTTTAGTTTGAGACCAGCCTGGGCTACAAAGTGAGCTCAAAGCCAGCCTGAACTTCATGATGAGACTCTGTCTCAAAAAGACCAAAAATAAATAAGCAAACAAACAAACAAACATAAACTGGTTGTGGTGGCACATGTCTTTAATCCTAGCCCTCAGGAGGTTGAGGCAGGAAGATCACTGCAAATTGGAGGCCAGTCTGGGCAACATAGTGAGTTCAAGACCAACCTAAATTATAAACAAAGATCCTATCTCAAAAAAAAAAAATCTTTATCCATGAATTTGAGTAAGTAGTAGTTTTCAAAATTTTTTCCTATTTCTTCTAAGCTGTTAGTTTATAGGCATAAAGTGGTTCATAGTATTTCCTTAACTATACTCTTTAAAATTATTTCTTCTAGCTGGGTGTCATGGTGCATGCTTGTAATCCTTGTATTCAGGATACTGGGGTAGGAGGATCACCATGAGTCTGAGGCCAGCCTGGACTACATGACCAAATTCAAGGTCACCCTCCACTATATAGTGAGACACTGTCTCAAAAAAAATTTTTTTTCTGCTATCTTTATTTTTATTTTGGATTTTTCTGTTTCTAGTTTTAGTGGGGGTGGAAAGGGTACTAGGAATTGAAACCAGGAAACATTAAACTAGATTCTAACCCTTTTTAAAATTTTACTCTATTTGAGACAGTCTTGCTAACTTGCCTGTGCCAGCATTGAACTTGTGATTAATCTGCTTCAGCCTCTGGTTTATACTACCATACTCAGTTTGTTTCTAGCTTTTAAGCTGAGAATCTTAGGTCATTGTTTCTGGCTTTTCTGATATGTATACATCAAGCTATAGATTTTCCTCTAAACCCTTCTTTAACTGCATCCCACACATTTTGATACATTGTTTATTTTCATTCAGCTTTAAATATTCCTAATTTTTTTATATCTTCTTTTGCATGTTGATCATTTAGCAATGTGTTAATTTTCAAGTATTTAGGGTTTTCTTTTTTTATTTTATTTTTGTCTTTTTGAGACAGGGTCTCACTATGCAGCTCTGGCTGACCTTGTGCTCACTTTGGTCTCTAATTTGCAGGGATCCTCCTGCCTTGGCCTCCCGAGTGCTGGGATTACAGGAGTACGCCACCATCCCTAGCTGGGTTTTCTTATTTATTCTTACAGATTCCAGTTTTAATCCCAGTTGGACCAGAGAACATAACTTTGCCATGATTTCCTTTCTCTTGTTTGAGCTTGCTTCGTATTTCAGCGCTTGTCTATTCAAAGTCACTGTGTTCTTTGAATGTGCTCTATAGTTGTTAGATGTAGGCTCTTATAAATATCAATTCAGGGCTGCAGATTTAGCTCAGCGGCATAAATGCCTGCCTTACAAGTGTACAGTCATGAGTTCAATCCCCAGTACCGATAAAATAAATAAATAAATATCAAGTTAGTTAAGGAGATTGATGGCTTGTTGAGATCCTCTATGTCTTTACTGATATTTTGTCTTGGTGCGTGATTAATTCCTGAAAGAAAGAAGAATGTTAAATTTCCAAATATTGTGGATTTTTTTTTTTTTTTTTTTTTGTACAGAGGATCAAACTTGGAACCTCGCAATTGCCAGGCAGTCACTTAGGCCACTGAGCTAAATCTCAGGCATTTGTTATGGATTTGCCGACCTTCCTTTTTTTTTTTTTTTTTTTTTTTAGATAGGGTCTCACTATCTAGATCATGCTGGTCTTGAACTTGCATCAGTCCTCCTACCTCAGCCTCCTAAGTGCTGGTATTACAGGCATGCACCATAATGACTGGCCCCTTCCCTTTAATTCTAAGTTTTTGCTTTGTGGATTTTGGAATTTTGTTGTTGGTCATATACGTATTATGGTTATATCTTCTTATTTGACTATTTTTGTGAATCTCTAATAATACCTTATCTTGAAATCTATTTTACCTGATATAACTGATTCAGCCTTGTTTGTTCTTTTCATGTATCTTTTCCCACCCATTTGCTTTTAAGTATTCTCTGTTTTTATATATAAAGTGTGTCTCTTTTGATAACGTATAGTGGGGTTTTGCTTTTTAATCCAGATTGGAATTCTCTTTTTAATTGAAATATTTAGTTTATTAACATTTAATGTAATTATAGTATTTTTACTTTCTATTTGTCCCTTCCGATTTTAGTACCTTTCTCCTTTTCTGGCTTCTTTTAGATTATTTGAATTTTTTTAGTCCTATTTTATTTATTGCATTCTTTTTTGTTGTTTTGTTCTGTTCTGTTTCAGACAGGGTCTTGCTGTATAGTTCAGGCTGGACTCAAACTTGTGGTGATCCTCCTGCCTCAGCCTCCCAAGTGCTGAGATTACAGGTGTGCACTACTACACCTTGATATTTATTTTATTCTTTTTTTTTTTATCAGTACCAGGGATTGAACTCACAACTGCGTGCTTGCAAGGTAGGCACTTATGCTGCTGAGCTAAATCCCCAGCCCTTTTATTGCATTCTTAGCTGTATCTGTTTGCCATTTTTTTCCTGGTTGCTTTGTAGATAAATCCTTCACTTTTCAGCCTGAGGGTTACTGCAGTACTTCACATGAAATGTAAAAGAGACCTTGTAGGCTTATATTTCTTTCTTTTCTTCCAAGAAGATTTTATTGGTACATTTTAGATACACATAATAATCACATTCATCATAGAGAATTTGTACTGTATGTGACATAACTTGATTCTTTTTTTTTCCCATTCTTATATCCTCTTTTCAACCCCTATTCCTTTCTCCATTTATAAAAGCTTTGTTTCTGTTTTTTCCTTCTGGGTTTTTTTGTTTTGTTTTGTTTACTTTTCCTTGCTTTCCTCCTACCTCTTCTCTTGTTCCCCTCCCTATTTGAACATTTTCTTCCTATTTTGTAATATCTAATATATATTTTGGTCCTTACATTTTTCATTTCTTACATCAGAGAAACAATTATGTACATCCACTTTATTTCATATAAGAGTATAGTCTCAAGTTGCATCCATTTATGTAGGATTGTCTCAAACTTACCCTTCTTTATGGCAGAGTAATACTCCATTGTATAAAAAAACATATCTTCTTTATCCATTCTCTAATTGATGTGTAGCCCTGTATTTCCATTTATCCACTGCATTGTCCTTTATAACTATAATTTTTTACATGATATATACTATAATATAGAAATATAGTTACAGTTGTACTATATAAGCACATAATAGTTTTTTTGCTTCAAAGATATGCAAGTTTTATTCACACCAATCTAGTATTTTGGAAAATATTAAAGACCTATGCTGATAAAGGTACTGATTTGGGGATTTGTGTATGTGTGCACATATGTGTGTATTTGGGAAGCATATGGTATAATATGCACAACATTGACCTTTCTTTTCATTATTTTGTTTGTATAATATTTACCCAGTTACTTACCATTTATTTGCAAAGAGCCAAATATCTAGATATTTTCATTTTCCTCTGGCTTGAAGAGACTTTAACTCTTCCTCTTCAGCAGGTTTGCTCTCAACATATTGTCTTCCTATTCTCTTATCAGAAAATGTCTTTATTGCACTTTGTTCTTACAAGGTGTTTCATTGGATATAGAAAATTCTCAGTAAATAGGTCTCTTAAGTAGCTTACCCCTCTTGTTTTTTGGGGGGTTTTTTGTGTTTTTTGTTTTGTTTTGTTTTTTTTGTTTTTGTGGTAGTGGGGATTAAACTCATGACCACGTACTTGCCAGGCAGGTGCTTATGCCACTGAACTAAATCCCCAGCCCACCTTTCTTGTTTTTGATAAGACATTGGTCCTCATTGAAATTATTGTTCCCTGTATGATTTCATTCTTCTCTGGCTGCTTTTAAGGTTTTCTCCATATCTTTGGCTTTTAGTGATTTGACTATGATATGTTCTGGCATGATTTTCTTTGCATTATTCTGATTTTAAGTCTAGCTATGTTCTTGAATTTATAATTTGTCTTTCACCACATTTGAGTAGTTTCAAATATTCCTACTAACATTTTTTTCTGCTCCAGTCTTTTTCTCTTCTCCTTAAATTCCATTATACATAAATTGGACCATTTGCTATTGTCCCTCAAAATTTGAGGCTTTATTAATCTCCTTTTTTTGCAATTCTGAGGATCAAACTCAGGACCTCATGCATGGGAGGCAAATGTTCTTACCTCTTAGCTGCATCCCTTTTGTTTCACCTTTGTTCTTCAGATTAGATGATTTCTGTTATTTCAGACTTATTTACAGCGTCAGATTTATTCTCAGTCATGTCCATTTGCTTTTAAGCCTATCTAATGACATTTTTATTTCAGGTATGGTTTCCTTAACTCTTGAATTTCAATGTGATTCTTTTTTTCCTAGTTTCTGTATCTCTACTGAAATTTCCTCATTTATTTGAATCATGTATTTCTTTATTTCATTGAACAAGGTTCATTGATTATCTTACTGTTAACTCCAATATTTGTGTTACTTAGGAGTTAAACTATGTCCCTTTTTTCAAGAATATACCATATATTGCAGTTTTTTGTATAATTTTTACATTTAATCTGTGCCTGTACAATTCATAAGTCAGAAGTTTGGGTTTTGGTAATGAACAGAATGTGGGTCTCTTTCCCCAAGCCAACTCCTTTCTGGGATTTCCTAGCTTACTTTCTAGTAACTGTAATTATGGTGAGTCCTTTGTTTCCTCAGGCTAAAAAGACTATGCATTTTCCAACAGAGATTTAGCTGTTTTGTATGGACTCATCACCTTTAGCCTGTCCTTAGTCTAAAAGTTGGAGAGTCACTACAGATCTAACTGTTGTAGCTTCCTCTGAAAGTCAAAACTCCTCATGAATCTGTGTAAGTTGGTTCACTCTTTTGTATCTTCAGCTATTTTGTTCTTGTGATTTTGCCCAATGTTTATCTTTGTTTATATGCAGGTAATTTGAAGTAGTAGGTGCATATTTATTAGAAGTGAGGGCTGGGTATGGTGGCGCACACCTGTAATTCCAGCACTTAGGAGGCTGAGGCAAGAGGATTGCTGAGTGTTCAAGAACAGCCTGAACTGTGTAGTCAAACCCTGTCTCAAAAAAATAAATAAATAAATCAACAATAAATAAATAAATAAATAAATAAATAAGAAGTGAAACTCCTTCACTGATCAATAGAAATTTGAGCACATTTATATTAGTGCTATTTCTGTCACTAAGAATTACGAGATCTCTGCTTTCTGAACTCATGACACATACCTTTGAAAATCCTTAGGTTGTCAACTCAAACTATATGTGGGAGGATGTGCTAAGAATTGTACCCAGGGCCTCACATATGATACACAAGCATTCTACCACTGAGCTATAATCCCAGTCCCGATTCACCCATTCCCGAACCCTAATGCTAATTCTTCAGACTGTTAAACCTACTTTTGATTTTTTTTAAGCTTAAATTTTTAATAGCCAGATTAACACTGTAAATGTATTTTACAGTGAACAAAATTTATAGGGAGCAAATTGATAGTGCATCTTAGGTTTAAAAATAAAGTGAGTCTTTGAAGTAAATGGGAAATCACACTATAGCTAATGAACTGATTTTAAAAATGTTTTAAAAAAGAATTCTGGGGCAAGACATGTAAATGGTAGAGTACTTGCCTAGCATACTCAAGGCCCCACATTCAGTTGAAAGAGAGAGGCAGGGTTGAGGGAGTAGTGTTCCAGTAAAAGGTGACTTCTCAAACCAGACATGGTGGTGCATGCCTATAATCCCAAAACTCAGGAGGCTGAGGCATGAAGATTGCTATAAATTTAAGCCAGCCTGGACTACGCAGTGAGACATAGCAGCAAAAAACACTTCTCAAGCCCGTCTCCCAGTATTGTGAACTGAACCCCAGGGCTTTCACAGTGAGCTACTTTCCCTTCAATATACTCTTTTAAAAAATTATTAGTTATATAGATTAATGAGTTTCCTTTGGCAGATTTGTGCATGAATATAGATAGCGTACTTTGTTCACCCCATCATTACTCCCCACTCTGTGCCTTACCCCAGAGGTTCCCCACATTTATTTACATTTTAGAAATGGGAATTTCAATATGTATACTATAGTTTGCTCATATCCATCCTCCCATTACCCACCTTTATACCCCTGCCTCTCCCTTTTAATTTTCTTCCTGTTGTTGAATTGTAGTCTTAGTGAGGTGGTACACTCCATAATCTCAGCACTAGAAAGGCTGAGGCAAGAAGAGTACCACAGGGCTGGGGATTTAGCTCAGTGGTTTAAGTGTTTGCCTGGCAAGCATGAGGTCATGAGTTCAATCCCTGGTACCGGAAAAAAAAAAAAAAAAAAGAAGAGTACCACAGATTTGAGGCCAGCCTGGACTACATCGTGAGTTCAAGGCAGCCAGGTCTACACAGTGAGATTCTATCTCAAAATAAATAAATAAATAAATAAATAAATAAATAAAGGGAAAAAATAGTAATCTCTCTTCAGCATTCTTGTCATCTTTTTTTAGATTTTACATATTAGGGAAGACATGAGATACTTGTCTTCTGAATGACTTAATTTGCTCAAGATGACAATAGTTTCCAGAGCTATATGTTTTCTTATAAGTGACAGAATTTTGTTCTTTCTTATAGGCAAATAATACACCACTATATATATATACGCTGCATCATATCTATTCATTCATTTATTGATAGGCATTTAGTTTGTTTCCATGTCTTTGCCATTGTGAATTGTGCCACAGTAAACATGGGTATGCAGGTATCCTGTAGTATGCTGACTTTAATTGCTTTGGATATATATCAAGGAGTAGTATATAGCTGGATCAAATGGTAGCTCTAGTTTTCATTTTTTTAATGCTTTTTTTTTGGTACCAGGGATCAAATTTAATAATTAAAAAATGTATGTATATGCAAACGTTACATGGCATCCCATAAATATGTATGATTTTGTGTCAATTAAAAACAAAATTAAAAATTTAGGGGCCAGGGATTTAGCTCAGCAGCATAAGCGCTTGCCTTGCAGGTGCATGGTCATGAGTTCGATCCCCAGCGCCCCCCCACAAAAAAAAGTGTACAAAAGTTTAAATAAAAGTGACTAGCAGATTTCTAGTAAATTACAATTTATATAGTTGCCACAGTTGCAGAATAGGTTTGTACTTAATATTTCTTAGTTAACTTTATTGGTACATTTTAGATATTCATAATGGTCACATTCATCTTAGGGAATTTGTACTTGTACATAATATATCTTGATTCTTCTTTTTTCCCCCAACCTCTTTTTTTCCCTTCAGATAGTCCTTCTCACTAGAATAAGGTAGAATCTCAGTATAGTTTTGGTTTGTATTTTCCCCAGCCCTTTCTTACTTGTTATTTCTGAGACAGGATTCGGTTAAGTCATTTACGTTGTTGTCCAGGTTGGGTTTAAGCTTCCCATCCTCCTGCCCTGTCTGGAGTGATGGGATTGCAGGCCTGCACAACCATACCTTGCTTTCTCAGTCACACTCGAGTATCTTCTTAGTGAATCACCTTGCTGTGTTCCTTGCCTTGTTTTTTGGTTTAATTTGGTTTTGGCAATGTAATGGATCACAACTGACCTACATCTTCAGTCCAACCCACTTTCATTGGAAAATCCTTCCACTTCCTCTTCTTCCTTTGTCCTTCCTCCTCCCTGTCTCGAAAAATAAATTTTTTGAAAGGTTGAACATAGCTCAGTGTGAAGGCCCTGAGTTCAATCCCCAGTACTACAAAAACCAAAACAAAACAGTGTCAGCCAATGGTAAATGCTAAGAAAAAACCCAGTAAAGGGAGAGTATGTGTCTGGGTCAGAGTGAATCCTCATTTGTGCAAATAATCTGTGAAATAACTCTGACAAGACTGACTACTGAATAGGGATCTGATGAAAGTTAGAGGGTAAGCCATGCAGTCTAATGTCATGCATTGTGCTCACTTCAGCAGCACGTATACCAATGGCAGGAGTTATTTGGAAGAATAAATAGGCTAGTTTGGCCAGAGAGAAATAAGTGAAAAGTGATAGATGATGTCAGAAAGGAAATAAGATTGGGTAGGGCTTTGATTTTTGTCGGTTTGGTTTGATTTTTTCCTGAGTGACAGGAACCTTCTGGAGGGGTTTGGAGCAAAAGTGTTATCTTCTAATTTACATCCTTGTTTTTCTTTTGTCTTTTTGAGATGGGATCTCGCTATGCAGTTCAGGCTGGACTTGAGCTCAGTTTGTAGCCCAGGCTGGTCACAAACTTGCAACAATCCTGTCTCTGCCTCCCAAATGCTGGGATTACAGATGTGCCACAATGCCCAGTTTATTCCAGTTTACCTTTTAAAACATTACTTTAGAGCCTGGTGTGGTGGTGTACACTTGTAATCCTAGCACTCAGGAGACTGAAGCAGGAGGATTACCTTGAATTTGAGGCCAGCATGAACTGCTTAGCAAGATCCCATCTCAAAAACAACAAAAAAGAATCACACTAACATAGTATTGGGACTGGATTGAATGGGAGCAAATGTAGACATAAGAATACAGCTATAATAAGTGTCTGCCTGGCAAGAGCAAGGTCATGAGTTCAATCCCCAGTACCAAAAAAAAAAAAAAAAAGTGTGTGTGTGTGTATATGTAGCTGTGGTACTGTGGAAATGGTTTTAGAGTGCTGGAGATTGAATATGGGGACTTCTGCATACTAGGTAGATTCTCTGCCATTGAGCTACATCTCAGACTAGTTTTTTTCTTACTTTTGTCAGGTTTTTAGTCAATTAACATATATTGGACTAGGAATATAGCTCAGTGACAAAAGCACCTGCCTGGCAAGTGCAAGGTTCTGAGTTTGATTCCTGCTACTCCCCCCACCCCCGCTGCCACCAAAAATCACCATTGCTGTGTAATCTCCTCAGAATTAAAATGTATCGTAAATACATGTATAAACAGCTACCGATAGCATAAGGTTTGACATAGGTATATTGTGCCACAATCTTGATGTGAAACATTTCCATCACTCCATGTGTCAATTTGTTAACTTATCCAGAATATTTTTTTCTGTAAAATCCTTTCTAAAAATCTTTCAGCTAACTAAAAGTTAAGAATATATCATTGTAGCCCCCACCCTTTTCTGTTTTTGTTTTATTTTTGTTTGCAGTGCTAGGAATCAAATCTAGAGCTTTTGCACATACTAGGCAAGTGAGGTACATCCCTGGCCCCCACTCATAGTTTCATTTGTATATGTTCTATTCTGTGTGCTCAAAATTATAACAATGTGCAGCCCTTAATTTTTCAAAAATTTTGTCAATTATCTCTTGTAGTTCATTAATTTTTATCTTTTTTCCATTATTTCTAGTTTTTTTCTGCTTGTGTTGAATCATTTGTGTTCTGTTTGTATATATATAAACACTATGGCTTTGAATATGCCATTACTGATATTTTGACCATACTGTAATTCATTCAGGTTTGTACTGTTCTAGTAAACATCTAAATAAATTTTGTGTTTTTTTTCTATTTGATTCTAATCTTAAGTGTGTTTTTTTCTATTTGATTCTATAATTAATTGGGAAACTTTTGTTTTGAAGATAGGATTTCTTATACTTTTGCTATTTCTTTTTTTTTTTCCATTTTGTTTTGTTTTGTTTTTTGATTAGTTTGGGAAGGTTTTTTTGCTTTGGTTTAGTTTGAGGTTTGGCAGGGAGGTTTAGACAAGGGTCTTGCTATGCAGTTCAGGCTCACCCTGAACTCCCTTTGTAGCCCAGGCTGGGTCTCAAATTCGCAATGATCCTCCAGCCTCAGCCTCCCGAGTATTAGGATTACAGACATGTACCACCACGTCTGGCTTTGCTATTAACTTCTACTTTGGGGGATTTAAAAACAGTTTATGACTTTTGC
Source organism: Hydrochoerus hydrochaeris (assembly GCA_004027455.1). NCBI lineage: Eukaryota > Metazoa > Chordata > Mammalia > Rodentia > Hydrochaeridae > Hydrochoerus > Hydrochoerus hydrochaeris. The sequence goes on from PVLA01011372.1 coordinate 26,374, forward strand.
TTAATTATTTTTTAAGTTGCATGGATTTTGAAAAAATAATGTGTTTTGTAAACTGTTTATGGTACCTTATGCCTATTAGCCCAGCACTCTGGGAGACTGAGGCAGGAGGATTGCAAGTTTGAGCCCAACCTGGGCAACTTAACAATTTAGTGTGATTCAGCCTCAGAAAAAGTAAGAGTGGGGATATAACCCAGTGCAACCCTTGGTTACCCCCTCCTCCCCTCCAAAAAATATATTTTGTGGCATTCAAAATAAGCTATTCAATCATTGTTAAGTACAGTATTCCTATGGTCTATATTACTGTTTTAACCTGCAGTGGTAAGTTGAAAGAAGGGTGTTAGTCTACTACTACAGTTGTGATTTTCTCCAGTTTTCTTTTTTAGTTCAAGGTTCTTGCTGTCTACATTTTCTTCACATTTTATTCCTGATTTGTTTCATACTTGGATTTTTGTTTTGTGTTTTTGTTTTGTTTTGTTTTGTTTTGCCTAACAGATTTTTGCCTATCCATCTTTTTTAAAATTTATTTGTTTGATGTCTCTTATAAATAGTACTTATACAGTATATTTAAAAATGTGAAATGTATCTAACAATCATTTAAAGAATGCAGTTTGGGAGGCAGGTATGGTGGTGCATACCTGTAACCTCCACACTTAGAAGGCTGAGGTTGGAGGATTGCCATAAGTTCAAGGACAGGCTGGGTTATATATTGAGTTCACGGCCAGGGTGAACTGCATAGCAAAACCCCATCTCAAAAAACAAACAAATCAATAAATAAATTGGTTTAATCTCCAGCACCACAAAAAATGAAATAACTGGGCATAGTAGCTACACTGTAATCCCAGCCCTCAGAGGATGAGGCAGGAGGATTGCTGTAAAAATACTTTCAGTTACTTTCTCTACTCATCAACTAAAGATATTAAGCAAGATATAATAGCCTCTTACTGTAATCCCAGCACTTGGGAGGCTAAGGCAGGAGGATTGTTGTGAGTTCGAGACCAGCCTGGGCTACAAAGTGAGTTCAAGGCCAGCCTGAACTGCATAGCGAGACCCTGTCTCAAAAAGACTAATAATAATAATAATAATAATAATAGCCTCTTACTTTCTGCAAGAAACAGAAAATCCAGGGGTTAGGGATTTAGCTCAGTAGCATAAGCGCCTGCCTTGCAAGCACTCAGTCGTGAGTTCAATCCCTGGTACCAGTTAAGAAAAAAAAAAAAAGAAGAAAGAAAGAAAGAAATAAAGAAACAGAAAATCCCAAGGTGAAGTAATTTAAGATTGATTTTCCTCTCAAATGCCCAGGTTTTCTGGTGTGGCCCTTTTTGATGTCTGGGGCCAGTATACTTTCCTAATTTATTGCTCTGCTGTAGATAGCTTTTAGATTTGAGATGGCTTTTGGAATGCCAGTCATGAAATCTGTACAGTAGACTGTGAAAAAAAAAAAAAAAGAATGTAATTGTTACTAAGAAAGAAAAGACCAGACATTGTGGCACATACTTGTAATCCCATCCTTTAATAAGCTGAGGCAGAAGACTGCAAGTTTGAGGCCAGTCTGGGCAATACAGTGCATTCACAGTCAGTCTGAACCACACAGCAAGACCTTATCTCAAAAAAAAAAGTTTCCAATATGACAATATTTAATCTTTATACTTAACCAAGTTAGCCAGACATGGTGGGAGGCCGGATGAGGCACAAATTCAAGGCCAATCTGGGCAGTTTAGTGAGACCCTCTCTCAAAAAAAAAAAAAAAATTCAAAGGGCTTAAGGTGTAGCTTATTAGTAAAAGTATCTGAATTTAATCCTCAGTACTATCCCCTCATATTAATGTCTTTTTTTTTTTCTTTTTGAGACAGGGTCTTTCTTGCTATGCAGTTCAGATTGGCCTTCAGCTCACTTTGTGAGCCAGGCTGGTTTTGAATTTGCAAGGATCCTTTTGCTCAGCCTCCTCAGTGCTGGGATTACAGGTGTGCACCACCACTTAAGGATCCTCTTAAGGATCTTTTGATGCTTTACAGTTTCCCTACCTCGCTTTTTTTTTTTTTTCCCACGCCATTTATTTGTTGAAGCTGCTTTGTATTTTCTTTGGTTTTTAACAATCTTCTTGATTGTTTATTAATACCTTGTTTTGCCTGGGTAAATATTTAAGGGAAAAAAATTTTTTGTCCAAAAGAAAAAAGTACATTAAATATGTTCCCTTTGTAAATCTTTATCTGAGTTTGTTTTCTTTTGCCTTACAAAGTGGATGACTACTAGCACTGGTACAAACATGTCTGAAACCAGTTACATTTGTATGTGATGTTTATTAAAAATGCTTATAGGGTTCTGTTGTGTTTTGTTTTGTTTTCACTGTTCTTTATGATTAAAGACTAGACTAGATATGTCTGAGTTAAATATCTGGTCTAGGTGCACTTTCATTCCATCCCATTCCATGATTACTAAGTGATCATGGTACTTTTTCCCATGAAAGACAAATAAAGCTTCACATTCATTCCTTCAATAAATGAGACAGAATAGAAGAAAAATATTGCCATTATTAATGAAGGTGTAGGTCTCGTGTTAAATTTCTTAGCATGAATCTTCAAATTTAAATCAATCTTTCACATTGAAAAGTTTCGTTTTCCTCTTTTTCCAGGTTCTTTTTGTTCTTGTTGTTACCGGAAATTGAACTCAGAACCTTGTGCTTGCCAGGCAGGTGCTGTGTCACTGAGCTATATCCCTGGTCTCTTTTCCTCTTTTTCATCCTTATCAATTTTTTTCATTATTAAAAAATCCCCTTCTTGAGTTTTTGTTTTTTGTGGGTTTTTTTGTCATTTAAAAAAGATTATTGCTCATTTTCTGTTTTTTTCCTTGTGTTATGGATCATAGCTTGTAAAGAGTAGGGTTCTGCGTCTACACTTTTGGGCTTTCCCCATTATTTTCATCTCTGTTTTTGTTTTGGTTTGGTTTGGTTTTTGGTGATTTTTTTTTTTTTTTTTTGAGGCAGAGTTTCACTATGAAGTTCAGGCTGGCCTTAAACTCGCTTTGTAGCCCAGGCTGACCTTGAACTCACAACACTCCTCCTGCCTCAGCCTCTAGAGTGCTGGGATTACAGGCATATACCATCATGCCTGGCTTTCATCTCTGTTTTTTTATTCTGTTACAGAAGAGGCCTCAGCAAGTTATCTGTTTCACTAATCCAGTTTTCTCTTCTGTTTAACTGCTGCTTGTTGCATTCCCCAGTTTTTCATGATTGTTTTACTCTGTATGACAGTCTAATCTAGGCTGAAATGCAGTTACTCTCATTTTTTACTCCTATTTATTTGCTACTCTTTATGTTTAAGCTCATTGATTTTATTTCTTGCTTGTTTGCTTGCTTGCTTGCTTACTTGTCTACAACAGAATTTGCTGTGTTATCAGGTTGGCCTCAAACTCCGGATTTCAAATGATCCTCTTTCCTCAGCCTTTCAAGCAGCTAGGACTATTAAGCCCATATACCATCATGCACAGCGTCTTCCTTTAGTTTTTATGTATACATTCATGCTGCTGCCACCCAAATGAAGATCAAAATATTTCTGACACCTACACTGGCTCCTTTATGCTCCATCTTGACAATACTCTCCACTATACAAATAACCATTGTTCCAGCCTCATTCAGTATTACTTAATTGTGTTTTTGAACTGCGTATGAATGGAATCAGAGAATCTTTTTTTTTTTTAATGTCTTTTTGAGACAGGGTCTTGTTAGTTTAGGCTGAACTTAAGCTCACTTTGTAGCCTAAGCAAGTCTCGAACTTGAAACAGTCCTCCTGCTTCAGCCTCCTAAGTGCTGGGATTACAGGCGTTTGCCACCACGCCTGGTTGAGAATACCTATTTTTAAGTTCTTTTGTTCAGCACACTCTAAAGGAGTTTCATCCATGTGGTTGCATATAGAAGTAGTGCTTCATTCTTTACTTCTATGTGATATTTTATTTTGTCTATGATGAGTAAACCACTTTTTTTTCCGGTCAACAAATGTATGTTTTAGCAGTTTAGGTTATTGTGAATAGAGCTGCCATGGATGTTTGCATTTGTGCTTTGATGGGCATCTTCTCTTATCCTTATGATAAACACCAAGGAATGAGATTGTTAGATTATTAGGTATATTTAACCTTACTAGATATTGCCAAAAAGCTTTTCAGAGTGGTTACTCAGCTATCCATGCCTGCCTCTAATATATAGGTAGTTCTACATCTTTTTCAAAGTTCTAATTTTGGTTTTGATTTTGATTATCTATATTTGAGTCTGTTTCTTAATCTTCTTCTGTTCCGGTGGTGTATTTTTTTGTTCTTGTGTCATTATTATGAAATCTTATTGAATATTTAAACATTTCCAGAGTTTTCACTTATATTTTCAATGACTTTTCTAGAGAGATTTATACAGATAGCTTTAGCCTGGTGCCCTTCTGTTCACCTATAATGACTTTTTTGTGTGTTAGATGAATTTTTTTTCAGCCATTTTGGGGCCAGTCTATGCTTGTTCTGAGAGTTTAGCTCTTAAGATTTTCAGATGGGGCCAGGGATATAGCTCAGTGGAACAGCACCTGCCTGGCAAGCATGAGGTCAAGAGTTCAATTCCTAGTCAAAAAAAAAAAAAAGATTTTCAGATGCAGATAAAGGAAAAAGAAGAATTTTGAAAAATCTTTGTGATTAAACTCTTTTTAGAGAAGAGAAAACTAGGACTAGATATAATCTTGGCAAACAGCTTATCCTATGTTTACCAGAGTAAACCAACTTTCTCCACTAGGGTTCGTATTCTGGGTTTTCTGCCTCTGTCAGAAGCCATATTCAGATATTCAGCTTTGTCTTCCTTCTGCCTCCTCTGGCCACTCACATTAGTTGGAAGCCAGCAATCTGGGAGTTCTCCCTACTGTGCTTTCCATCAGTCCTTCCAGTTGCATCACAACCCAGCTTGGCTCTTGTTGCAGTTGTTTTATGTCTTAAAACACCCGCAGAGGGTAGAACATCAGTTGTCCTTTTTCTCATTCTAGTTCTTGTCTTGGAGAAAATTCCTCAGTTTCTGATATGTGGTTGGTTTTTTATACATTTATTTTTTATTAAGATGAGTATTGTATTTAGAATGTGTTTGCAGGGGTTTGCTACTTCATAACAAGTAGTTCTGCTCTACTAGTTACAGTAGTTTGCAACTTCATAACAAGTAGTTCACTACTTGAAACTCAGGAGGGAACAATCCAGTGATTCACACTGGGTGTCAGTTTTACAGTGTCATACTCACCTACCCCCACCTGAATGAGTGAAGACCATGACCCAAAGGCCAGTAAAAGAAAGATGGAGACAGTGACAGATCCCCAGAATGAAGGAGGAGTGGTTGTTTTGATACTCATGAGTTCCAAATGATCTGTCTGTATGCCTTCATTTGATAAGAGTGCCACATGACTCTCTTGGCAGCTGTGTAGGGAAACTGACTCTGGGATTAGGAATAACTAGAGAACTGTTTGAGAATTGTGTGCTCTTGTGGAGCCAGAGCCATTTCCCAAGCCAGTTATCAAAGGCCTAGCTATAGAACAGAAACTATTTCCTGTATTCTTTACAACTCTTATACAGGTCATATTTCTCAGGAATTAGTACATAAATTAAGAGTGTACATTTAGAAGTTTGGGGCTCACTGTACCTGAAGTTTTTGGTTTGTTGTTTTGCTTTTTTAATATAACTAAAGATAAGGTTTATTTTCAACTCTAATGAACAAAAAGCTCAGAAAATTTTCAATTTTTTATATAGTAGTACAAACACAAGAACTTAGAAAAGACCATTGACATTTTTTTTAAGAGAAAAGCAGTAATAGAAAATTTGAAACTTTTACTAGAAAGACCCTAATCTTCAATTGTAAAGATACCTCCTTTCCCCAAGAATTAAGTCTGAACAAAGTTCCTATCCGCTAGTGTGAGTAGAAGAGGGTAAATCACAACTAAAGACCTTGGCACTTCTATAAGAAATTTGAATAAGAGGCAGACATATAGAAATTCGTAAATATTTACTTGATGCCAACTAAACCACAGAGAAGATACTGTACTTATGGTTCGGGGAAGTTTAAATATTTGTGGTCAAATTTAAAATTCAACATAAAACTCTCATCTGTGAGGGGAGCTTCCAGAAACTGCATGGAGGATATGCAAACTGCGTAAAATCTCAGAGGTTTTTCTCCACTGGGCGAGGCTGGAAAAGCTGATTCTGCTTCCTTCACGCTGTATAGCTGGTAGTGTATGGACTCCCTGCAGTTCCCATTACGCACTCATAAAGCCCTATCTGTTTTGTGGCTTACTCCTTCAGGTCTGTTGAAATGCTACCTCATTTAAGGGTCTTTTCCTGATCTTATTTGACACAGCAATACTCTCTTACCCTGTTATTTTGTCCCTCTTACTCTTTTTTTTTTTTAAGCAAGATAATTTTACATTTATCAAAGGTATTAAAGGTAGAAAAAGAAAAAAGAAATATGCTTTGTGATTGTGGGCCAGTTAAAGTAGAAAAGAAATATACTCTGCATATTACAAGGTGGGCCAGAGAAAAGGTTTACAGTGGCCCCTCCTTCCTTCCTTCCTTTCTTTCTTTCTTTCTTTCTTTCTTTCTTTCTTTCTTTCTTTCTTTCTTTCTTTCTTTCTTTTCTGCAGTACTCTCCATCACTTTCTGCTCTGTGAGAGCAAAAAGAACATTTCACTTATTGCTGTATTCTTGTTACCTTGAGTAGTACCTGCCATCCCAAAACAGATGCTTACTGGATATTTACTGAAAGTGTCCAATACCTTAAGATGCTTAAGTACAGTTTAGGGAGGGAAGAGTTACACCATACCCACTTATATGAGAGAACTTCAGACTTTGAGATCAGCCTGAAACACCTCCATTATCTTACTTTCTGTTCTGTGGCAGCTATGTATGGTCCCTCATAAAGGGATGGGCACTGAAGGTGGTACATATGCCTTTGGATACACAAGGTGCCTCTTGCCATAGCACCTGACTTACATGTCAAGATAGAGTAGTTCAATTATGCAGTTTTAAAAAAAGTTGCGGTGTTTATTTCTGGCCTTTGAATTTATTGAAGAGCCTCCTGATGTTGATTATTTTGCTGCAAGAGCTCTTCCTGGGCAGCATGCAGACTAGAGCACATACAAACATTTGTCATATATATGTTTTTGCATGTAAATGTAGTCCTTCCTGTCCAGCCTTTTGTTATTTGAGACTCTGCTTGTTATTTGAGACTCTGCTGAAGAGTGTATTGCTGACTGCTTCCAAGCCTGTTAGATACAAGCATGACTGGTAGACCTGAGTATACCTTCAGGTATTTTCTCCAATCTATTTTCTTTGCTTCCTTTACTAGATCTTCCTGTCAATCCTCCCAACACAGAGAAATCTATTGCAATGAAAACATTAGATTCTTTGGATCTGTTTCAGAACCTCATTGTTGATGATCCTTAGTATTTGGTATGAAATGTGGTTCACAGATAGTACTGATGATTTCTGTAATACCCTGTTAAATATGTGTATTATGCATGTGTGTATATAAATGTACATATGTGTATGGTGCAGTGTATCAATATTTATATAAGAATGTTTGTAAAAGAGAAGTGTTAGGTGTGGTGCCTTATTCCTGCAATCTCTGCTAATTGGTTAAAGGCAGGAAGATTGCAAGTTTGAAACCAGCCTAGACAACTAGGGACTTAGTGAGACCCTATCTTGAAATTTACAAATGAAGAGTTGGAGATAATAGTTCAATGGTAGAGCATCTGCTACTTTAATCACCACACACACATACACACACACATAGAGCTCATAGATAATCACAGATTGCAATATCTGCATAAAGATTTCAAGAAACTGGCTACCAGGTTGGGGAACAGAATCTAGATATCAGGTAGGGAGATTTGTTGATCATGTGCCACGTTTTTAGACTGCACTTTACTACACAGCTTTAACTTGGCATAGTATTTGAAGTTGGACTGCCACCTTGCAGTGAGTGCTTCCAAGATGAAATGCTCTCAGAACTGAACTTTCACTGTTTTGTCAGCAGAAAGAGTGGCTTTAGCCTAAATAATGGAATTCAGTGACAACTTTTAGTTGTGTGTGGTAATTGAAATTATGATAGGTTTCCTTGGTATATAGGCTGGTACAGAATTTTATCTTCTTTCTATCTTAGCAGTGTCCAGCTCTGAAACTACACTTCAGAGTAGTATATAACTGTATTCTCTCCTATGCTTCAGAAGTACAGTAAGCACCATTCATAGTTAGTGGGTTGCTGTCTCTAAGCCTGTTTTTAGTCTACTGACTTGGAAAGAGTTAATAAAGAACCATAAATAGGGCTAAGTGTATAGTCAGTGGTAGAGTACTTGCCTTGCCTATGCAAAGCCCTAGATTTAATGGGGGAGGAGTGGTCCAATAGCTTTTTTTGGTTCCTTTTCAGATTCTGTGAGTGTGTACAGCATAGGCTTGATCAAGAATGGATCAGGCAAAATCTCATCAATTCTAAACATCATTTTTCCAGAATGACTTGCAGAAAATAGCTCCCTGTTCTAGATAGAAGTCATAGTCTCCATTATGCTCTGTGCTAGTCATATGAAAACTCCAGAAAATTCATTTAGTCTGTCTAGACTTGAAGTTTACTCTGTAAAATGAAGTGGCAGTAATCACGTAAGAATCAAGTGAAATAAAATGAGTGAAGATGCCTAGATTCTAAAAATAAAAAGTCTCCCTTAGTATTTGTTTTCATAGTGAGGGGAAAGAACTGTTCAGAAGACTCTAAAGATATAAGCAGTTACAATCCATTCACACACCACATTCCCATATATATTCCAAGATCATCTTGCAGTTTTGTTTGCTGTTTTCTATAATTCATGCACATTCACTCACATCTTATACCATTTTTATTATGTACCCTTTCAGATTTTGCTATTATTTTTGTGACTTGGGATATAAAAACTTGTTAGATTTATTTTATAGATTGATTCAGGCCCAGCAAGAAATTAGGGTTCTGGTAGCATTTCAAAGGCCAAGTAAGTTTGCTTATCGCCAAATGATTTCAGGATTCTCCTACAAACAGAACCCCACAAGTGAGGACTTGTGAGCCCTTGAAGGAGAACAACACAGCTCCACCTTGGAAATGAAATCCTGCTGTCCTGGGCATCCAGCCTTCTCATGCTAGCCTCCTTTCGGCACCATTCCTTTTTGCAGGCCCACCCCACTCTTGGCCCTGGCACACAGTTCCATGAGCATGCCACCTGCTTTCTCTTTCTGGCCCCATCCTTTGGCTGTTTAGTTTATTTTTTCCACATCCTCACTCTCTTCCAGCTCCAAGTTAAATAACCCTCACAGATGGCTTGTTCCATCAAAGCTGTTTAAGAACACAGGATAGTGAACTAGGGTCCAGAAGGATCTGCCAAAGCCTTAGTCTGCCCTTGCTCCACTGGCTCAAGACAGCTTTGTCATCAGCTGCCTAGAAGTCCATGGACAGTGAGCAGAAAGGTTGGCAGGTGGGAGGGTAAAGGAATGTCCCTTTAACACTATAAGCCTCTAGCAACTAGTTCTCACTTCAATTTACAAGTCAGAACCTGGAGCTGAATACACGCATATTCCATTTTCCACAAAAGACCGTTCACTTTGGCAGTTCTTCCCAACTTTTTTTATAGTGTGGAAACCCAACAGGAAATGGCAGTCCCGTTTATGTTTGGCCTCGTGGTTTGAGTCTTTACTGAACCTCTTCGTGAACTTCTGAGAGGTCTAGATCCCTGCCCTGCCTGACCTGAAGGGCAGTATTCCCAGCTGTCAGCACACCCTTGGGAAGAGGGGGAACTTCACATGCCTATTGGAAATCCTGCAGAGAGACAAGACTCAGAATTTCTCTCTTCCTTTCCTGTCAGCAAGGGCATGGAGGTTTCCTGTCTGCCTTGTCATCAGCTTTGGAACACTGCCACACACACACACACACAAACACGCACACACACACGCACGCACGCACTGGTCTATAAGCTTTGTCTTTTCATTTTCCCAGCACTCCTTCCCTCTGTCATAATCAAGATGGGTCTGGTTAATTTTGCCCATGTGTCAGGGCAGTCTTTTCCTTGTCCTCACAGTTATTCCTGTGAGACTTGAGATCTTGCTGGTCAGGGTCTCCCTCTTTTCCTTTTTTCTCACTCTTCCCTGTCTAACTGCAGCCTTTGTAAGTAGATGCCTCTGAGGTCTCCGAGGAAGGGCAGTATGTGCTGTTTTCTGCTGGGGGAGTCTCTTTCCCTCAGTAAGCAGAGTTCCCTTGAGGGACTCCCTCCCTTCCTCCATGAAAGGGCATGTTGGCAGCTTATCCCCTTGAACTCTGGCATGACAGGACAGGGAACAATGGCATGTGCAAAGTGGTCTGACCAGACAAAAGGAAGTTAACTCTCAGTCCCAGAGAACAGACAGTTGGAGAAACTTCCCCTGGAAAGTAAAAAGGAAAGAGATGGAATAGAAAGGAAAATTGTATAGCAGGGAAATGTTCTCTGAGAATTGAGTAAAAAAATAGCATCTTCTTTGTAAATCTGGTCTTTCCACTGAGAAGTAATTCTAGGGGCTCAGGGGAGCTGGGAATTGAATCCATTGCCTTGCTTATGCTAAGCACTTGCTCTAACACTGACCTACCTGTACACCCAGCCAGAAGTAAACTTATCGCTTTGTCCTCCTCCTTCATACTTGCTTCATGATCAGGGGTTGACAGATGAACAACATACCCCATTGCTTACACAGTAAGTTTCTGAGGTTGACAGATTTAGAGAGCCTTTGGAAACTAACTAGAAGAAGGAAGATTTGGTTTCCATTATCTTGTGCTCATGCTTGCAGATGAACTTCCCTCTTTACAGCATATCTACTCATACGTAGGTCTTAGCATCCAGCAGTGATTAGTTTCCTATATTCATTCAGCTAAACAGCTGATCAGCAGAGGTCTTGTCTGTATTGCATCCAAAGAAATGAAACTAATCTGAATGACAGAACTTGCAGGGCAGGTATCCTGGGAAGTTTTCAGTTTCATTGTTCCTATTCTTGCCTTACCTTAGCCAAGCACCCATTCATTTTATGTTCATCAAAGTGAAAATTGATCAGAGCTATATATTTTGGCCTGCATGCCTTTGCACTGCTACCAAGCTAGTGCAAGTGTAGTATCCTTTAGGTAAGAAAGGACTTGAAGTAGGTCCCTTTCTCCAAAATTGCCCTATAAGTACATTGTTATGCTCTCTGCAAAAGTACCATTGCCGGGCCAGGGGTTTAGCTTAGCGGTGTAAGTGCCTGCCCTGGCAAGCACGAGGTCATGAATTCGATCTCTGGTACCAAAAAAAAAAAAAGTACCATTGCCTTTCTAAAGGACCATAGAGTGCAGTGGACTGAGTATAGACTTTGGAGTGAGCCAACTCTGGCTTCAAAGTCTAGCCTCGTGCTGGGTGTGGTGGTGCTCACCTGTAATCCCAGGACTTGAGAAGCTTAGGAGGATTGCTGCAAGTTTGAGGCCAGTAAAATAAATAGCAAGAACTTGTCTCAAAAAAATGGGTTAATTTTTTTTAAAAAAATCCCAGCCTCATCAATGACTAGATGTTCAGTTTCTTTATGGTTCAGTTTCTTCCCCTTTCTATCTCACAGAATAAGTGAGACAATCAAATGAAATAGCTTAATGCCTAGCATCCATCAGTCACCACTTTATGTAAACCATTTTCCAATAAAAGAAGATATTGTAGCTACCAAGAAGCTGTGGCCAACAAAAATGGCAGATTAAGTAAAGCGCTGATATGCTCTATTTGCCACTACCCCAAAACTCCTTGGGGACTTCTTAACAGTCATGAGTTTTTGTTTCTACAACTGCTTGGCCTTGAGTTTGTTCAGCATTCTTTTCACTTGTAAGGACTTCTTTTGTGATAAATTCCTAAGAGCTTCAGAGTGTGTAGATGATGGTTTTCCTAGAAGGCAAGGCTGTTTCCTCTGTACTGCCACCAAGTTGTTGCTAGCAGGCTACTCTCAGAAACCACACCTTATCTTGGTGCATCTTGCCTCTTTTTAAGGGTCCTTCCTAACTTAAGATCTAGTGAGGAGTTAGCAAAAAAGAATATCCTCTGTCTCCTGTGGTGCTCCCCGGTTTGGCTTGTATCCTCTAAGTGGCCCAGAGGAAGCTGCAAGGTGTTGGAGACAGCCATGGGAAAGAAACAGCTCACACAAGTGTGTGGTGCCTGAGCCAGCAGTTCCCCTCTGCCTGTTGGAGCACGCTCAGTGAGGCCGCTGACAGGAGTCTTCAGAACACTAAACAGGTGATTAAAACATCAGTATAAGTCTTTCCAAGCCTCACAGAAAGCCAAAAACTTAGTTTGGACACCAAGAGAAATTTTCCACTCTGGAGCTTTACACACTGGTCCGCTGTTTCTTCCTCTGCTCTCTAGCCAGAGGAGAGCAGTGTACTAAATGATTCCATCAAACCCTCCAAGTCCTCTTGAGCAGCTTATCATGTGAGAAGAACCTGTACCACCCTTTTCTATCAGAATTGTCCTCAACTTCTTGTTGTTAGCTCAAATTCTGAAGCTTTAGCCCTTCTGCAAAATAAGTAGATTATAGGTATGCACCACTGTTCCCAGCTCATACCTTAACATTTTTCATGGTACTTTTAGACTCTAGAACAGGCTTAGCATCGTATGAAGCAGTTACTTACTATTACTTACAGATAACAGGTGAGGAAACTAAAATTCAGCTAAACAACACATTCAGCAGAGTAAAGATCTGAAGGCAGATGCAAGGACTTTGTAGTTTAAGGATAATAGGTGCTGGGTACTGAGCCAACTACATGAATCCACTCAGTCTCCACAAAGTAGGTACCTCATTACCTCATTTATCCAGTTGAGGTAATCAAGGCACAGAGAAGTGAAGCAACTTGCTGAAAGTAATGCAGCTAGTTAAGTGGAGGGGCTGCTCTCTTACTCCCTGTGCTAACTGCCCACAGCTTCAGTGGTTTAAAGTATTTGCAGGTGTATAGGGCAGAAACCCTCACAATGTCCATAATGAGAACAATCTGATCCACTGTGGACATTGAACTGAGAGGAGAATGGATCAGCCTCTTGTTGCTGATTTCTTGAAGACTAAACTTCTGGACCTGTTGCACTTCTCTTGGATAGCTGACATACTGTGGGTCAGGGGAAAGTCAGTGGTAGAGCACTTGCCTAGCATATACAAGCCTCTGACTTTAATCATATATATATATATATATATATATATATATATATATATATATATATATGTGTGTGTGTATATATATATAAAAACATATGTGTACGTATGTATTACTTGCACCCTAGTTAGAGTTGTACTTTGAAGAGTAGGCTAAAACTGACCACTTTCACCTATCTTCTACCCTTACAAGTAATTCTCAGACTTTGTAGGACCTAGAACAGTTGTTTAAAGTATATGTTTCACCAAATAGGTGGTACACACCTATATTTCCAGCATTTGGAAGGCTGAGGTAGGAGGATTGCTGTGAGTTTGAGGCCAGCCTGGGCTAAATAATGAAAATCAATCTCTCTCTCTCTCAAAAAAGAAAAAAAAAAAAAAAAAAAAAGCTTGTCCCTAGGTCCTTTATCCAGAAATATGAATTCATTTGGTCCAAAATGGAGTCTAGAAATCTGTATCTGTCACAACCCTAGTATGTGAAACAGATGGACTTGAAAAATGCTTTTTATTGTTCAGAGGTGAAAGAAAACTAATACTCTACTTGTTCTGTGTGTCAGACATTTGTTTTATTGTAGCCTATCTATGGTCCATATTCTATACAGAGTTGAGTTAGTTACTTGTTTTTTTGTTTGTTTGTTTTGAAACAGTCTCAAAAAGTGGGGGGGCCTGGGGATTTAGCTCAGTGGCTCAAGTGCCTGCCTTGCAAGCGCACCGTTGTGAGTTTGATCCCTGGTACCGATGAAAGGAAGAGAAGAGAAGAGAAGAGAAGAGAAGAGAAGAGAAGAGAAGAGAAGAGAAGAGAAGAGAAGAGAAGAGAAGAGAAGAGAAGAGAAGAGAAGAGAAGAGAAGAGAAGAGAAAAAAGAAAAGATAGAGTCTCACTATGTAATTCAGACTGCCTGGACTCACTGTGTAGTCCAAGCTAGCTTCAAACTCAGAGATCCTTCTGCCTCCGCCTCCCAAGTGTTGTACTTACAGGCATGCGCCACAATGCCCAGCCCTAGTTATTTACCTTTAGTTGGATACTTTGTGTTGTCTCTGGTTTAGAAGGCAGGAGCACCATTTGGGAATCAAAATTCTAGAAACACAGAATCTGAATATGCAACTTAAGGTGGCTTTCTACTGCAGTGCTAATCTCACAGAATTTCTCCATACTGTATTTTTAAACATGCTTTGGAGGTTCTCCAAATAAGGTTGTGATTTGCTTTTAAAAGCATGACATTAGAAGTCGAGGGAGTAGCTCAGTGGTAGAGCATGTGCTTGGCATGTGTGAAGCCCTGGGTTCAATCCCTGGCGCCAAAGAAAAAAAATAACATGTCATCCATACTTTGAAGAACATTAAGTCTCACCTCTTGTCAAGGTATGCTGTGTCTTGTACTGGGGCAGCAGCCTCCTGTTAAGGCAAGGCAAGACATGCCCAGAGCTTGGCTTCTTATGGTATCTTATTTCAAATTAGAAAGTCTGTAGGCACCCTGTTGAAAGATAACTCCCATTAATGAGTCTTAGCTCAGGAGCAGCACCCAAAGTAAAGAGGAACATCTTCAGTCTGAGGGCACAGTTTCGGAGAGCCTGGTTCACATAGTGTGCTTCCCTCCATGATAATACCTTCTGAACTTGCCCTAAGGCTGCCATCTGCCTGTCATCATCAGTCACCCATGTTTTCTATAGTCGCATGTTAGATAATGCAGGTACGTTTTATTTTAAATGTATTTACACACAGAAGACCTACCTTCAGAAATCTTAGGAGAGAAAAACAGAGCATGTTAATGGGAGGAAGATACAATACTGAGAAGCATAAACAAATCCATTGATGAACTTTACAGATGGTGTGAACTTGAGAAGAAATGCAGGGTCATATGACAAGTTGAGGATCCAGAGAGTATTTGATAGGTGACAATGGAAGGCATATATGACAAGAACAAATGTACAATCCTACCCTTGTCTAGAAGTCAGCTGCATATAACAAGGAGCATGCAGCACAATGATACATATAATGATACATACAATATAATATAAACTCTTAGTGCAAGGTTTGACTTCAGTGGGAAGAGACATGATTTAGCCACATATCTGAAAACAGTTTGAGGATTTATTGATTAGAAGATTAGAAGGTCATAGTTTGTCAGTAATGCAAGTTGGTGGCGAGCAACAAAAGAATAAGAATAATAACATTTAGTCTATTCATAGAATTGAAGTTTCCAGAACAGAGCAAGGATCCACTCTGTTCTGTGCTATTAGGTGACACAAAGGCCCTCACTCCCTTCAAGAGACCCATTAGTCTTAGTGAAAAAATCATCAGGATGTTTCTAAGTCAGGGCAGTTAAGAAGTGGGACTGTTTAGCCTAAGAAAATATAACACAGCAGACCTCAAATAATTTGAGGCCAGTTAGACAAGGTTAGGATTCATATAGAACCTCAGAGAAAGAATTAGAAGCATTAGGGGACAGATTTGAACTAAAGAGACAGATATCATTTAGATTTCAAAAATGGAATGAGCTACTACCAGCAAATGAAACCCCTTTAGACCCAAGACAGTAACAAACCTCTCATACTATGTGGTCAGGACTGAAAGTCTAGCAAAAAAAAAAGTCTATGTAGGTAAAAATTACTTAGTAATGTGGGCCTGGGATTTAGCTCAATGACCTAAGCACCTGCGTGGTAAGCATGAGGTTGTGAGTTCGATCCCTGCTACAAAAAAAAAAAAAATTTACTTAGGATTAAGTAATGTCTAGTGTGGTGTTGTGTTGTGTGGTGTTGTGTTGTGTGGTGTTGTGTTGTGTTTTGTGGAGAAAGAGTCTCACAGCATAGCCCAGGCTGACCGCAAACTCACAGCAATTCTCTTGCCTCGGCATCCCAAGAACTGGGATTACAGCATGTGCCATCATGGCTTGTTTTTGTTGTTTGAGACAGGGTCTCCCTATATAGTTCAGGCTGGTCCTGAACTCACTCTTAGCCCACACTGACCTTGAACTCACAGTTGTCCTCCTGTTTCAACCTAAGTAATGTTTGTTTTAAAAAGCTTCCCAGGATCTCTATTCTATCTGGAGCGTTCAAGAAATGATTGGATTGCTAGGAAATGTTCAAAGGAGATTGCTGGGAAATGTTCATTTGTAGCCCTGAACAATTATTGAGACTCATTCAAGCTACGCATGATGGCATACACCTATAATCCCAGTTATTTGGAAGACTGAGGCAGGAGGATTGCCAGGTTCAAGGCCAGCCTGGCCAATAATGCAAGGTCTTTTCTCAGAATTTTAAAAAATGGAAAGAAACATCTAGAGAAACAGCTCAGCACTGCCAGGATTTGATCCCTGCTAACATACACATACCTTTCCATCCCAGAGCAAGGCAGTTCATGTGCGGCATATAAGTAATATATTGTCAGATATGGTAGCACATGCCTGAAGCCCCAGCACTTAGGAGGCAGAGGCAAGAAGATCACCACAAGTTCAAGGCCATCTTGGCTACATAGTGATTTTAAGGCCAGCCTGGACTACATAGTAAGACCTTGTCAGATGGGGTGGGGGGATGTTGAGGGCTGCTGATGAGGCCAGAAAAGATGAATGAAGTGTAAGCCTAGCCCCCTAGTGCTGAAAGGCCAATCCACAGTTATCCCTTGCTGGGCTGAAAGTCCTGTGACATCAAGGACTATGTTGGCTTTCTCTCTTTTATACCCAGAATGTTTAGTATAGATCCTGTCATAGACTAGGTACTTAGGAAACATTTGTATATGATGACCTAATAGACTGGACAAAGCCATCTTGAAAAGAAAAGAAAGACTATCAAGGTTAAAAGAATGTGAGGTAATGAGTTGATTAAATTAAGGAATGGTGTGGTGAACTTAAGTAATCTTCTGTAAAGTTTTTGAGGTCCCAAAAGGAACAAATTGCCTGTGGGGAAATAGCAAACAGGTTTACCTAGGGCCTGGAGTCAAGGGTTAGGAAATAATTGCCAGAAGTGCAGCAGTGACCTATAGGGAAGTCCAAGGTGAGAAGCTAAGAGAGAGAAGGCCTGTACCAAGAGCGGAAAGCATTGAGACAGATGAGGATTCATTTTGTAGCAAGCCCAAGCCCAAGGGAAGTCTCTGCCATAAGCCAGAGAGGGAAAAAAGAGCCATGTACTGGTTTGCTACAATGAGCTTTTCTTCTTCTCTGCTGCCTCTTCATCCTTTTCTCTTCAGAGAAGAGGAATGGGAATTATGACTTCCTAAGTGCAATAGGTAGTGGGCATAAAGGTATGTATTTCTATCTTGATTTAGGGAGTCTCTTGATCCACTTGATATCACTGACCCTCTCCTCACTGTAACAGGACTTTGCCTTGTTTTGTCCTGAATTCCCAAATCCAGGACAATGCAGGCACTTAGAAAATATTTGCTGAATTGAATGTTAACTAAATGTGTTAAATGCTACACATATTTCAGAAGGAGTACACTCTCCCTACACAAAATACATAAAACTAGAAACAAATGTGGTAAAGATGCCTGAACATAAACCTAGAAGTTGGCCACCCAGCCCTGGCTGTCTGGAAGGCAAGTAAGAATGGCTCAGAGTGACTAGAGACTGAGACTCAGTACTCCTCATCCAGAACTGGCAGTGTGGAAACACTATGTGGATATTTGCAGACTGAGACAGATGGAGGACTTTCATCCCCAGGGGCTGAGCTTGTAGCCTCCCCTGCTGGTTCAGTAAGTGAGGGCCCACGTGCCTGTGTTCCAGGTTTCAGACCAGCTGAAGCCAGCCAGACCTGAAAGGCTTGTGTTGGCAGTGCCAGTATCCGCCCCAACCCCTGCCAATGTGGGTGGCTGTTCTCAGAGCACTCTGCAGGGGAAGCAGGGTTGGACTGTAGCCTGAGCTACTGTTGCCTATAGCTTGCTCTCTGCACATGCTTGCCCTTGCTGTTGAGAGTGCACCTTGTTGAAACAGTGGAGCTCTGAGAAAAAGAGTTCTTTCCATGGGAGAACAGTTCAAGAAGAGCAAGCTGCACTCTGCCCAGGGAAGACCAGACTCCTCTGGGTTTGTTCAGAATGTTCAAGCTCAGGAAATTCAGGTGGGTGGAAAATATCATAGTGGGAATTTTCTCAATGGTACTGTCTTACTAGGAGACCTGGGGTAAGGTTCCTACTGGGTCTCATTTATTGGTATTTTAAGACACCTTAGTGAAAGTAAAGTCACCACCCATACCTCATTATGAAAGGACTGGGTAGACAAGGCAATTGTGCTTTACTACAGGATTTTATTACTGGTAATATGTACTAGTGGCATGTTTGTCTGAAAGCTTAGGTCTTTGGGCTTGTCCCGAGCCCTGTAGAATGCATGCATGTCCATGGTATGTAAATCTAGGAATCTTTCTGGAGACTAGGTCTTAAGAGGAATTGCTGGAGAGAAGCCAGGCTTTACCTCCACCAGGTGGCCTACTTTATAGATTGAGTCTAGTACCTTAGCACTGAGTAAAATGTTGCACCAATTTCAGTAGCCAGGTGAACATTCCAGCCCATTCCCTGAGCCTAGGCTGTGTGCCAGACATGGCTTCCCACCTTACCTGAGTCTGGCTTCCAAAGCTCATGTTGGTGTGAAGCAGAGTATTACCTCTGCATAGAATGAATCACAGAGAGGAAAAAAATACCAGCTAATTTATTGAACATTTTATAATTTATTGAGCCCAGGTATCTCACTAAATCTTTGATATGTCTTTTAAACTTTATAAACAATTTGAGCAAAAAGCTCTGAGAGGTTTAGTAACTTTCCTATGGACACACATGTAGGAACTGGCAGTTAAGACGTGAACTTAGATCTGTCTGACAATAAAACACAGGCTGTTGAGCAGGCCTCTGTATTGCCTTGTCTTCACCAAAATGGACCTGTTTTTCCTACTACTCATTGCATATATGTTCCACAGCTCCTCTGTTCCCCTGGCCCTCTCTCTGATGTGAACACAGTGGCCTTCCTGGTACCTTTTGGAATGTTTTGTTTTGTTTTTGAGACAGGGTCTCACTCTATAGTTCAAACTGGCCTCAATTTCACAGCGATCCTTCTGCCTCAGCCTCCCAAATGCTGGGATTATCGGTGTGAGCCACCATGCCCAGCTACCTTTCAAAATCTTTAATAAAACCCTGTTAAGAAGCCTCACCATGGGGCCGGGAATTTAGCTCAGTGGTCTAAGCGCCTGCCTGGCAAGCATGAGGTCATGAGTGCAATCCCCAGAACTAACAAAAAAAAAAAAAAAAAGAAGAAGCCTCACCATCACCAAATCTTCCTTCTGTTTCCAGTTCCCAGATACCCTACCCTTTTTTAAAAGGAGAGTTACTCAGGCACACATCCGTGTGTGTGTGTGTGTGTGTGTGTGTGTGTGTGTGTGTGTTTGTACATTCTTGTATGCGTGGACACTAGTTGGGAGACAAGACTGCTCACTACTCTGAGAATAAATGGATATGCAGTGCCCCACACTGTCTTTTCTGAGAAGAATCCAGCTGATGGGAACAAGGGCATGGAGTTGTATGGCTGCTGTGTATTAACCAGTGCTGTTAGCATTTTGTGTAATGATCCATTGACTCCATCAGCTAGCACAGACTAAGACAGGACTGGAGTGGACTGGGTCTGGACTTTGGGATCAGAAGTGACTGGGGAAGTGGTCTGCGCTTGGCAGCTTGCATAGAAATGAGGCCATGCTGGAGCAAAAATAGGGAAAGAGTGAAGGGTTATTCAAATTGATACCTAGGGCAGTGTGCCTGGGACTTGTCAGAAAATGAATGTGGTACAGTACTATGCTTTTTCTCCCTTTGTACCCTTAGTCATTCAGCTGTAGCACAGGTTATTCCCTTCTCTGCCCTCTGATCCTGTTACCCTCTCTCTGCATTTCATACAAACTTGTTCCAGTTCAGATAGGCTGTATCTGTCTCCCTGACCTAAACTACTGCCTGTGTTTCAGAATGACTGTACATCTTGTGGCCAGTTTCCCTCATTCCTTTGGAGTTTGCTCCCTACCAGGAAGCCCCTCACCCTAGGAATGTGAACAAACCATTTCCTCTGTCCTCTGAGCTCCAGAGGATCCCCTGTGTAGTATTCTTCATTTCTCGTGTATGAACTTTCATTGGCAGACCCTTTCTCAGGCCAACCCACCCTTGGCTGCTACAGAATTGTGTTTCCAACCCTTCAGTCTCCTATGTGGATAAGGCATGCATAACTGGAGTTTCCTGGTTTGTGAATACACATTAGTTTGAGTTAAATTTCTTGTTGCCATTCCTGTCAGCTTGACTCATTAAAGATGATAATTAACTCATTGCTAATTGACCTCAGAAGCCAGCCAAGCAGCCTGTATTTTACCAGCCTTGGTGGTGGATTTGGATGCTATTCTAAGATTTAGTCTCGGCAAGACTTCATTTTCCTGTCTGCATCTTATTTGCTCTAAAGACATTCTGTAACATTAACAAGCTATAAAGCTTGATTGAAGGTTTCAACAAATGTGAGAATAATTGACTCCATTTAGAGAAACAAGAAAAACAACCTGTAAACTAGTTTGTAGAGGAAAACCTATGCAATTTTGCTCTTTAACCAAAAGAGCAATAGCAAGCTAGACTTCTTAAGACCAGAAGAAAAAAGCTGGCTAATAGTGCAAGTTTAAATTCTGATTTTCAGCGGAGCACAGTGGCCCAAGCCTGTAACTCCAGCATTCAGGTGGCTGATGCAGGAGGATCACTGAAAGTTTTGTACCCTAGGCTACAAAAGTGAGTTCAAGGTCAGCCTGAACTACATAGTGACCTGTGTGTCTCAAAAACACAGAATGGAGGGCACCGGGAAACCAAGCAACCACTCCCCTCCCTGGTGAGCAGCTGTGAGCCTGGCAGGGTGCGGCGGCCCAGGGCAGGAGCCACCAGAGTCTCCTGAAACCCATGCCATGCTGGGACCTGGGGCACCAGGAAACCAAGCAACCACTCGCCTCCCTGAAAGGAGAGAAATACATGTAGAGACTCATGCATGCGTAGAACTTATAAACAGTTTATGAGAACTGATTATATAACGCATGGTGAAAAGAACAACTACTTTGAAGAAAAAGACACTGCAGTACCCAGTGCTGATTCTGTAGTGTCATGATGCGAAATCCAGCAGTACTATTATTCTTTGTTTAGAGTGATTTTAGCCTGTTTTGTTTTGTTTAATTTCAACATACATGAAAGTATGGACAGCTATTTTGAAGAGAACGAGAGACACTGTGACAGCCATTAGTGACTTCCCTATTGTCTGGTTTTGAAGACCTAAAACTCCTTCCTCATTCTGTTTGGATCAGTTTTATACTATGTTGTTTTGTATGAATTCTCTTTGTGCGAAGATATGGACAAGTATTTGGAAGAAAACAAGAGACAGTATGATAGATAGTAAAGATCTCTGTCTAGCTTTGAAATTTATATCTCTTACATTGCTTTCTTATGTCCTGTTTTGTTCAGTTTTGTTGTGTTTAATTTTACCCCCTTTAAAATAAAAAAAATATATTTCCAAAACAAACAAACAAACACCACACACAAGATAATTAATTAATTCTGATTCTCCAAAACCAAAAGTTCGGCAGAAATAGTACTGCAAATGCCTAGCTTCTGTAATCTTCATGCCTTCCCAGAGTCCTGTTTTGAGAAAACAAGGATCCAGTACAAAAGATGTGAGTCCTTCATTCCCTAGAGTTTGCATCCAGAGGCCTGATTCAGCTGTAACCCCTTTTCATATTCTGTGGCCAGATCTAGGGTTTTCTCCCTTCCCCACAACTATTCTGAGGTGTTAAACCATGCAACTCAGCAAGCATCAGTATGTGATGCCTTCTGTTAAGTTTTTTTCTCTTTCACTCTTCCCATTTCCGTAAGGCATATTGGTTTCCTTTTCTCTTCCTTCCTGGGCATCTCTGCCTAGGCTGGGCTTGCCCTTGTGGAATGGTGTGGAGAGTCACCAATTTTCCTTACTTACCCACCTCTTCACCTAAGATCCCCAGGCTGGTAGGCCAGTCTTTTCTTGGCCTAGAGTTTCTTCTGGAGTTTCTCAGCACTTCACCTTCCCCTGGGTCCCACCCCCACTCACCCACTGCCTGCTCAAAGTATCTCTTGAAGGACCTCAGCCTGGAACAGGCCAGGGGACCACTATCACCTCTCCACATCAAACTTTCGGTTTTCCTTTCTGCTTAGTTCTGTGCTGGTGGACCTGATTGGGGTGATAACTGGAGCCCTGAAGCTCAAGGTTTCAGTTCCTGCCTGTGGGTCAAGCTGCCTCAGATGATCTTCAGGGGAAGAGAAAGGGGCTTTCTTTGGGTGTCTTTCTTTCAGCTGTTCCCTGACCTAAAGCTCCAGTGTTCTTTTCAAGGCTAAAGTGATTCATTTGAGGCATTTTATCCATTAACTTTGGAGTTCTCAATAATCTGTGAAGTGAATGTCTCTCAGACAGCCAGGATTGCCACTCAGAAGGTACACTAAGAAAATTCTCATGGTATTCTCTGAGCCTTTTACCTGCTTCTAGCCCTACTCCAGCCTCACCTATCACAGCCCAGGAAGAAAGCTGCTTCTGCCCAGCTCTTCTCTGGTGAATTTAGGGATCGCCCAAGACGTAATGTACATAGCATTTACATTCTCTGCTTTTCTTTGATACAGAATGGAACAGTGTACTCATGAGCAGAATTATTGAGGATTATGTCACAAACTTCATCCATACTCTTTCATTTCCAAGCAGAGAACCTAACTTTAACCTTTCTCCTACCAAGAAATTCTTTACCAAGAAAAGACAATCTTTTTTTTTTTTTTTTTTTTGGTCTTTGAGACAGGGTCTCACTATGCAGTTCAGGCTGGCCTTGAGCTCACTGTAGCCCAGGCTGGTCTCAACTTTGCAATGCTCCTCCTGCCTCAGCCTCCTGAGTGCTGGGATTACAGGCTTGCGCCACCATATCCAGCTAGAAAAGACAATCTTGAACATACTTTGTGTGTTCATTTGTTTGTTTGTTGCTTTTTTGAGACAGGGGCTCACTCACTATGTAGTTCTAACTGGCCTTGAAAGCATCGTATAGCCCAGGGTGGTCTCATCCTGAGCACTGGGGACTGAGATTATAAAGTATATGCCACCATACCTGGCCTTGGGAGTTTGCTTTTTTTTTTTTTTTTTTTGGTACCGGATCGAACTCATGACCTCAAGCTTGCCAGGCAAGGGAGTTTGCTTTTTGAAGATGATTTGAAATGCTTTTTCCATCTTAATGTCCATTAAACCTGTTAAACTGTTTTGTTTTGTTTTTTGTTATGTGTGGCTTTTTTTTTTTTCTTGCCCTGACTCAAATGCTAGAGGCTTTGTGCAATAGAATATTCACAAGAGCTCCCAAAGAGCTTCAGCCTTAACAGAGCTATGGTTTTCCCTTTTTGTGGGTTTATTGCCCCTCCTTAAAGTAGAATATTCTTGTAGTGGACTAACGATAGGTGGTTTCCCTGTGTTCCTGTGCAGGACCTAGATGGCCTGCCTCTCAGATTCTCCATCTCCTAAATAGCTTCAACTCCACATTTCTCACTGTCACAGTGCACTGTAGAAGCCCAACAAAACTCTGCACACCCTTGACTGTTCTTACCAGTTGGATTACAAGTCAGAGAGGACATTCTTCCAAAGGCCTGGGTGATTTTTCTCTCTTCAATCAGTATTGTTTTCAGACCTCTTAGCACCGGCTCTAGAGACCCCAGTGGATCAAAGCCCTTTCTTTTCTCAGACAGGAGTGTCCTTGCCCTAGGGAAAGAACTAATGGCTATAGCAGGCAAAATCCCCAAGGAAACCAGCTTCCTTCTAAAGACATGGAAATGAAAAGAGGGGGGTCCCTTTCTGCTGTCTAGCCATGTGTTGGACAATTCTCACTGATCCTCTAAGGATGTGCTGCAGGCAGGCTCAGGATGTCTGCATCCCTGGGTCCCGCTGTGCCCTGGAAATCCCCATCTCCAGGAGTCCCACGTCCACACATGTGGCCTTTCTCCCTCTTGGCCAGGAATCATACTTTCTTCCTGAACCATGCAGTGTACCATCCAGGTCCCTGCCTGCCTGTCTGCATGTATACCCTCCACCTCTCCTAGGCAGGTTTCTGGCCTCAGCTCAACGGGAGTGTCTGTGGACCTCTCACCATCCAGGTGAGCCAAGGACCATCACTAACTGCTTCTCTGTCCTCACACCATCAGCCCCACCTCCTCTCCACTTAGTGGCAGCAGCCTCATGCCAAAAAGGAAAGTCCTGGACCCATTACATAATTCTCCATAGTGCGAGCAGTAGCTGGGGCATAAGGTCAGAGGTCATAGTGAGGTCAGATGGCTGACACACACTGTAACGACAAGGTGGTTAAAATTAGACCACAGAGAGGAAACTGGCAGTCTTGTGGAAATGCAGAAGTTTCCTCTGCAAGTGAGAGGCTGGGGATGCAGGGAGGCCACTGTGCGTGCTGCCTGCCAGGCTATTACTCATTTCAGCTCTGTTCTTTAATGCCTTTTAGCTCCTGCTTCTGTATTCTAGCCTTCCTCATCACATGTTTGAATGCACGCAATGGGACCGTGGTTACCTGCCCTAGCCCAAGCAGGCTTCCTTCCTTCTTTAAGAAGATAAGCCCAGGACCAGGCCCCCCAAGCTCCAGAGGCTGTCCTTTTCTCTAAACCTCTTTTGAGTGGATGAGAACTTTTTAGGTCAGTCTTGAGTGGAGGTGGTCAAGGTGGTACTGAGATGCCAGACTGTAGTAGTACCAGGACCATTAGTGAGGGATGGCTAGGCAGGCAAGATTGGTGGTAGAGAATGAAGCTCGAAAGTGACTAGTGTGTGTTGCAGTTTCCCTGACCAACAACTGGCAGCATAGTGCTCCTTTCCACAGTGTCCTGGAATTCATGAATTGTGCCTGCTTCCTCTGTTTCCTGTGGATGCTCAGCTGAATTCCCAGTGCCTTTACTATGAGCCTACTGTGTATTCAGCTTGTCTTACAGTCCTTGCTGTGAGGTATGAAAAGTAGGAGTTGTAGTCTTTACCCCTAAGGGGGTTGTTATCCAGATGAGGGAAGTAACATGTGTACCCATAAAACCATGAGCCAACAATCTCCATGTTAAAGTCCTTCACTGCATTATGCAACATGTTAGTCCCTTTCACATTCAACAGTGGGGAGTTGTTAGGGGGCCAGGCATTCAGTATGAGCTGGAGTCACTGGTGATGAAGGGCTGCCTCCTGTGGCCTATCTGGCTACTGCAGTATGTTTCCTGTATGGATTGATCATCAGGTTCTGAGCTGCAGATCAAGCAGGGCCCTCTCCATGGTGAGCACTGTATCAGTAGGAAAGATAGGACCTCAGAGTATGGGGAGGATGAGAGGGACGCCAGTGGGCAAGAATGGAGGAGGCTGTAAGTAACAAGTAGGACTGGAGGTAAGGTATAAGGGCATGTGTGTTTAGTATTGCAGGGAGAACCCCAGACTGGATGTCTGTGGACTCTTCATGAAACAATGACAAATTTGATGATTGCTCAAAAGGCAATGAATTTCATGTCAGCTAAATCAGTCCAAAATTGTATGAGAGCACCAGTGTGTGCGCCGATGTGGTCACGTGCGAGCAACTGATTTAAACCAGGCAGGGGCAAAGCTTGGGTGAAACACTGCCAAACCCCAGTCCTTTGACTGTGACTTAAGTGAGGCAGGAACATATCAAAGGGACCTAGTCAAAACAAAATGGCCAAAAGAGAGCCCTCATCATTCATCTTGCACCTAGACTGCAAGTTCTTCCGGTGAGATCTGGAGCTAGATTGGGAGAAGAGTGGAGAGGAGCAATAAGGGCGCCAGAAAGTGGCATTCTGTGACAACCAGTGTTCTACACGCTCCTCCTCCTGCTTCTTCTGCTCCTGATTGTATTTCAAACTTAGAAAAACTTATTTTTTTTGTTTTGTTTTGTTTTTTGTTTTTTTGAGGCAGGGTCTCTATGCAGTTTAGGCTGGACTTGAGCTCACTTTGTAGCCCAGGCTGGTCTCAAACTCACAATGGTCCTCTTGCCTCAGCCTCCCGAGTGCTGGGATTACAGGCGTGAGCCACCATGCCCAGCCTTAAATTATTCTTTTTCTGTGTCTTTTTTTTTTTTTTTAATGTTAGGCTTTAGTAAAAGAAAACCTTAAAACCTGATAGCACATGGCATTGTCTGTTGCCTCAGGGATAACCTAAGGAGAGACCAGAAGACTGTGGTCTGAGCTCTCACTCACCTCCTTACACACACATGTACACACACTTGCACACACTTGCTCACTTTCCCTTCCTTCCCAGTAACTTTGACACACTTGTCATGTGCCCCACAGTCAACAATGTCTCTTAGATTCATCTTCCTCTTCAGAAAATGCTGTTTTTCTTCTCTCTTTCTTGCCCTGTAGGTTATTGCAGCCGACTGCAAAAGGGTCACAGTGCTGAAGTATTTTCTGGAAGCCCTTTGTGGACAAGAAGAGCCTCTGCTGGCATTCAAGGGTGGAAAATATGTGTCAGTGGCACCCGTCCCAGACACCATGGGAAAGGAAATGGGAAGCCAAGAGGGAAAACAACTGGAAGATGAGGTACTATGCGGGAAGAGCCCGCTGTGGCAGAGGGAAGGCTCTCGTCCCCCCTGCCCATGTCTGCAGCTTCTACTCAGGGTTATTTATAACCTCTCAGAGCACTGCCTATGTTGACCTGTCAGCCAGCTTCTCAAGAGTGCACTCTGCTGGTGTCCCTTCCTACCAATCCACCCCAGTGTCTCCATCTCGCTGTGCTACATGTTCCAGATG
This sequence comes from Hydrochoerus hydrochaeris, assembly GCA_004027455.1. NCBI lineage: Eukaryota > Metazoa > Chordata > Mammalia > Rodentia > Hydrochaeridae > Hydrochoerus > Hydrochoerus hydrochaeris. The sequence goes on from PVLA01011372.1 coordinate 53,313, forward strand.
CTTCTTTTTAATGTTGCATTGGAGGAGAAAGGAAAGAAAGAGTTTAATAATGTGCAGCTCTGGAGGCTTAGGAAAAGGAGGGGAGAGGTGGGGGTGTTAGAGTTCAGGCTGAGGATCAAGTTTATAGATGTGTAGAGCTCAGCGAAGTACAAGCCTGAGCTCCAGCCTCCAACACACATACAGGAAGAGCTGACATTGCTGGCCCGTGTGGAAAATCACCCCTCCCCAGGCCTATTCTCCCTCTCTTGCTCCCTCCCTCCTGCACATCCTGATGTGATTAAGGAATTCTCATCTTGTTTGTTTGCCCTTGGTTATTCCTGTAGCCCTTGCTTCACTCTAGACTCTGTGTGTGTGTGTGTGTGTGTGTGTGTGTGTGTGTGTGTGTGTTTACATGTGTGTGCCTAAGCCACCTCACTAGCAGTTGCCCTGCTGTGTATGTATGTCTTTCTGGGAGG